>BMAV01005813.1:0-22620 GCA_019973955.1 Trichonephila inaurata madagascariensis | reverse complement strand
TCGGTATTTGATTATCTATTGTTTAGAAACTCTGCAATGTTCTCTGACCCTGAAAAATACATTTCAGGTAATACATTACATCCACCTGCATTACCTAACCCAGAATTAAAAGAGTTCGGGGGCCATTGAGACATAGCCATCCTGTGATGACTATTTCTGGGGTGATTCGCGTAAGCTAGAGGTGTGGGATTATCTAAATGATGAGACATTATGTAATTCTTAACACAACTTTTTATTAAGAATAACTTAAATTACTTAATTCTAAATAACAACTTTCTTAAAGTGAAAATGAGCCAACAATTAAACCTTATATTCAAGTCAGATCGCGCAACTAGATCACTTATCTTAATTATAATAATTTAACTGTCTAATCTAACTTCCTATACAAAATATTACCTTTATAAAGTTACCTTCCTTCCTAGGTTGAAGAAATTCCTATTATTTTGATAATAGTTGAGAAGACTCAGACTTTCTTAATCTTTATTATATTCAATTGCGATGAGCGTATCCTTCTTCAGAGCTGTAGGACCTACACCTTTATTCCAAACAATTCCGCACTCAAGTTATCTCTAGGCTTGCCGTTATATCTCACCAAACTTTCTATCCTTTTAAAGTATATCTCATTTGCATATTCGATCCGTTTCTCTTCTTGGTATTGGGTTGGAAAAATTTTGCCATTAATCGTGGCCGTCAAAGAACTTAGGAGTTATGTTAGAAGAAGAACGCGAGAGATGTCACAAGTTTAGTTAATTCTTTTAGTTACTAAATAAAATTAAATTAAAATTTTAAAATGGCCTATCTCGGCAAAGGTCGACGTGAAGATTTATTCGTCTTAGCCACAGAACTAAATTTAAAATTCGATAAATCTATGACCATCGCTACTCTCAAAGACCTAATTACTAGTAGTGAAGAATATGACGAAGATCTAACCAAAAACCCACACACAACGATAGTAGAGGATCCTAAGGCCAAGGAAGAAAAATTACGCATAGAAGAACGAGAGAAAAAGAATACACATCGAAAAATTGAAGTTTGATGAACAAAAACGTAAAGACGAATTTGAATTGGAAAAGTTGAGGATCCAAGCGCAATTTAAATTAGGTGCTGATACATCCGAAGGCAGTAATACTAAATTTCACGTCAAAGAAGTGTCAAAATTTATACATCGTTTCGATTTGAAAGAAGACATCAGTCTTTATCTCAAATTATTCGAACGTCAAGCGCAGATACTGGATATAAATCAAGAATTTTGGGTTTCTCATCTGTTAGGCTATTACCGGCTGAAATATCTCACATCATAGCGAGAGAGCCTGATGACAAAGCTCACTCTTACGAACATGTTAAAGACTTACTACTGAAACGTTTAAGCTAACTCCAGAAAAATTTCGACAGCTATTTGTTTCTCATCAAAAGGCTCCTGAAAGAACATGGATTGATTTCTACCATGAATTAAATACTTACTTCAACGGTTGGATAGACGGTTTAAAGATAGATACTTTCGAAAATTATCTGATCTAATCATAACGGATCAACTTAAACGGAAAACACCTTTCGAATTTAAAGAATATTACTTAGATGAATGGCCAAATATGAACTCTCCTGTTCAATTAGCAGAAAAACTCGAAGAATTCGAAGACGTTAAAAAGACACTGAAGCAAAAGGGCAATCCATTTGCGAAGAAACAAGAATTCAAACCCATTGAAAAACTCGTAGATATGAAGCACCGAGAAAATTCGAATACTATAACAGAACATATAAGAAGTTTCCAGCGTCAACAAATTTCAACAAACATGAATTTCTGTCACCAAGTACGAAAATGTTCAAAGATGTCAAGACAATGCACAGAAAGGGTATTACAACAAAAATTACGAAAAACACCCAAACTACAATGCTCAGACGAATTATTCAAAGTCACGGAAATTCAAAGAACGTCCAGAGGAAACTTGCACACTCATCGTTAAGGAAGGTTTACGTACTAAAGAAATATTTTTCGGAAAGAAGAAAATCACGGCGCTTATAGACAGTGGTAGTACCGTAAGTTTGCTGCGAGAGAACACAAGCAGAAGAATCATGGACCCAACAAAATTATCGAAGAATAAAATACTTCTCACAGGTATTGGCGAAGCACAGGTGACAACTATCGGTTCCTTTGAACATGAATTTGAAATTGACAATGAAAACTATTCATTGACTTGGCATGTTGTACCTGCCGATAAATTAAAATTCGAAGCAGTTATTGGGTCAGACCTTTTGGAACAAGCATCGATAAGTTTCACGAAAGAAGGAGTTAAATTCATCAAATATGAAAATCAAGCACTTATGCAAATATCTGCTGAAAATCTTCAAGAAGAGCTAGACCTGCGTCATGTTGAAAATTGCCGAATTAAGAAGGAACTCGAGAAGTTAATACAAGATTATAAGCCAGAAAAAATAGCATCTACCGACGTCACAATGAGAATTATTCTGAAAGACGAAGAACCAGTCTGTCAACCACCTCGTCGACTAGCGTTCACCGAAAGACAAGAGGTAAATAAACAAATAGAGGAATGGCTCAAAGAAGGGATTATACGTCCGAGTTCATCGGAATATGCAAGTCCGATCGTAATGGTAAAAAAGAAAGATGGATCGTCGAGAATGTGTATTGACTACAGAAAGTTGAACCAGAAGCTAGTGAAAGATAAATTTCCCTTACCTCTCATCGAAGATGTTTTAGACACTTTGCAAGAAGCAAAGGTATATTCTACATTAGATTTACGTAATGGCTTTTTCCACGTTGATGTTGACGAAGATTGCAGAAAGTATACGTCCTTTATCGTCCCAGACGGGCAATTTGAATTCAACAAAGTTCCTTTTGGACTGAGCACAAGTCCGGGAGTTTTCCAACGCTATGTTTCAAGTATATTTAGAGATCTTACACGGAAAGGAATTGTAATCAGTTATTTGGATGATCTCGTAATTCCAGCGAAAGACGAAAAGGAAGGTCTAGAAAAACTTAAAATTGTTTTCGAAGTCGCTAAAAAATACGGTTTGGAAATTAAATTCAAGAAATGCCAATTCTTAAAAAAGACAATCGAATTTCTAGGTCACGTTGTGGAAAATGGAACTATTAAACCATCTACTGCGAAGACACAAGCTGTCCGAAAATTCCCCGAACCAACAACAATAAAACAAGTCCAGAGTTTTCTTGGCTTAACCGGTTATTTCCGCAAATATATCAAGGACTATTCAACGATAGCTAAACCACTTAGCGATTTAACAAGAAAAGAAAATCCCTTTGTTTTTGGGACTCTACAAAAAGCAGCATTTGAGAAGTTAAAGAATATTATGTCCGAAGGCCCACTCTTGCATATCTACAAATATGGAAGAAGAACAGAACTACAAGAACAACGTGAATTTCTAAGGAATGACGCCAAAAAGAACATCGAAACCATACAATCTGAGAACCGAAAATACAACAAAAGAAGAAGATAACTCCAATGTACAAAGAAGGCGATCTAGTAGCCATCCAAAGGACTCAATTTGGAACTGGACTAAAACTACGACCAAAGTTCTTAGGTCCTTATAAAATAACTAAAGTGAATTCTAGAGATAGATATGAAGTGGAAAAGGTTGGTCATCACGAAGGACCGAACTCCACCACCACCTCACTGATTTAATGAAATATTTTTTATACAAATTAAATTTTGGATAGTAATTATTATATTTAATCTTTCTCATATTATATCCTTTTCAGAAATTAATTGACTATATGTGGTAAAACTCGTTTCCAATAATTATCTTATATTCGTTTGTAACAATTACTATATTTTAGTATTATTCTTTACATTTCAACCTATTTGAAGGATATTTTTTTGTGTTTGTGATTTGGTATTTAGTTAATTGCAAGTCGCAATATAGAATATTTTGGTATTTTTATGTTTTATTTTAGATCCGGAATTGTAAATATCGGGTATGCATCTTTTCATCTGTATATTTTATTATAATAAGAACAATATTTTTTTTTTGGTTATTGCATAAACATTCATATATTTAAAAATTTATGGTTATAGCTGAATCCAATTTAGCTTTCTTTAGTAAATAATTTAGCTCTCAACATTGTAAGAGCTGAGAGACCAGCTCAGTCAGAGGAGGGTGATTTTGTAGGATATTCCATTTGTAAGAGTTAGATCATATCACATTTACCGAGGTCGGCAATTCTAATCAAAACAAGTATTCCACATCAACGCCATCTAGCGTCCTTTTTAAAAACGCCGACATGAACCTTTTTCCCTAGGCCCACAAACATTCGTCGAGAGAAGTCGTGTTTCGCGCGTTATCGCACTTTCGTCCGCGCCAGGCGGTAAATCTTAATATTACCAAACAGAGTTCTATCATTCGTCCGCGCCAGGCAGTAAGTCTTAATAGCACCATAATGAATTCTATTTAATCTCAAATGCCTCCCTTAAAGTAATGTGATCTAACTTTCCTATTCTTCGAAATATATAGCTTATCTAAGTTTCCTATTCTTTTGAAATATTCCCCATGTAAATACTCCTATAATTCTTAATAAATTATTTAGTTTTCAACTGGGTTTCTTTCTTGAACTATGTTGTCTATTTTTTTTTTGAAATTAACTAAAAACCCTAAAAACCCTAGACACCACGCCATAAAAACCCGCCATCTGAAGAATCCAATCTTTTGGAAGATTTCGGTTGGATTCCCACATATATAATTGTGAAACTTATTGGTATTATGTAAACATAAATTTGACAAGTAACTTAGGGTTTTTATTTCAGGGTGACGACCCTGAAAGTAGTGTTCCATAGCTGATATGTAGCCTCAACACGGAGCAGTGGGCAAGACTCCCAGCCCCCTATGGAATATTTGTCCTGAAGCAGAGTTTGGGTCTGCGCACCCGGAAAAATTCACATAAAAGATTTAAATTATCAATATTTAAATATAGGTTAAGTATATATGTAAAAGTGAGAATAGACCATTTTTAAAACAACAATTATTAATGATGGCCTAGTTAATGGAATAAAATTTATTGTGTATCTGTCACGAGTTTAAATTTAAAATGAAGTCCCAATATTAAATTTAATTCTACGATGAATAATGAAAATTAAAAGTCAAATTTGGAAATTTTAGAAGTTAAAATGAGGATTCAAGGGTTAAATTTAAATAAAACTTAGAAAGCGAAGAGATTCAGAAATAAAATTTAGGCACGTAATTTATTAAGGGCATTGAGAACCTAAATAAATCACGTTTTTCTTCTTGGAGGGTTGTGACATCTCTCGCGTTCTCCTTCTAACATAACTCCTACATTCTTTGACGGCCACGATTAATGGCAAAAATTTTCCAACATCCCAAAAAGAGAACCAAAGCCCAAAGCAAATAAGATATACTTTAAAAGGATAGAAAGTTTGGTGAAGGAATCAATCTTAAAAAAGCAGTGTGGAATAGTTCGGAACAAGTGTTTTTGACGGCCTACTCACAAGGAAGAAGGAAACGCCCAACCCTTTGATTTAAAAATATTTATAAGGAAGAGTAATTGTACATGATACATCTATCTATCTACAAGTAGCAGAATAGATGAGTCTTCAACCCAAAGGGAGGAAGGTTACTTCTAAACGATAATATAATATAAAGCGAGATTAGGTAGATAATCAATTATATTTAGGATAAGTGATCTGGTTGTGCGTTCTGACTTAAATATTCGGCTTACTTTGTGGTTTATTCTCACTTAAAATAAGTTGTTCATTATATATAAGTAATTTAAGTTATTCTTAATAAAGTTGTATTAAAATTATAAAATGTCTCATCCTTCCGATAATCCCACACCTCTAACTTAGCGGATCCACCACGTCATAGCTATCGACAGATGGCTATGTCACAAGTGATCTGCGCTTATCGACCTATCCGTGTTTTCTTACATTTTGTTTTGACTTGAGATTTATCCCTTTTTCCTCTAACTCACGCTTTACCGCAGACTTTTTCTTCCCATATTGCGACTCATTTGATCTTTGATGTACGTTTTCCGAACTACTCGTTTCCTGACGTGAACTAATACCATCTGGGCGACCTGTTCCTAACTCCACCTCATCACATTTCCTATGACGATATATTCTTATTTGATCAACATTAACGGTTAACCTTTTTCCTGACCTCCATATTACAATATATTATTATTATTATTTCTTACTTCTAACACTCTATACGGACCTTCAAATTTTTGTTTAAATTTGGAACAGATTTTATTAGCTGCTGAACTTAAAGGGTGTGTCTCTAATAAGACCCAATCATCTACCTTAATTTGTACATCCCGTCTTCGTCTATTATAATATCTTTCCCATCTTTCATGCTTAGTTTTCGTACTTAGTCTAGCTTCATGAAATAATTTCTCAATATTTCTTACTGCAAATTCAGTTCCGTCTGAAATCATTACTAATTTTTGAAATGGGGTAATCAACTTTCGACCCAAAAATAACTCCGCAGGGGTTTTTCCCGTCGTTTCATTCACTGCCGTACGAATAGCGTAAGCAAACTCACGTAAGAATTGGTCCCAAGTATCGTGTTGATCATTAACATAATTTGCAATCATTTGCACTATATCTCGATTTACTCGTTCTGTCCTATTTGCTTGTGGTCTATATGCATTAGTCTTCACATGCCTTATGCGTAATCTTTCACTTAAATGTTCAAAAATTTCGGATATAAATTGGGGACCGTTATCACTTATTAATTTTATTGGAGCTCCAAAACGCGATATAAAATTATCAGGCCGAGGCCTTTTTAGGAGGTATAATTTCAGCCCACTTGCTGAAATGATCGGTAATTACTAAAACATATCGATTACGTCTCACTTTTGATATAGGATACGGGCCTAATAAATCTAACGTAACTATCTCATTTGGATAATTTGATACAATCGGATTTAATCGACCAGCTGGTAACGCGTTTTTATAGTTATTAACTTGGCACATATGGCATGTAGAGACATATTGATCAATGAATTTTCTCATATACGGGAAATAACAAACGTCCCGAATTTTATGATAAGTTTTAAATCTACCTAGATATCCTGCTATTGGTTTGTCATAAAATTCGCGTAGGATGCTGTTTCTTAAAGACTTTGGAATGTATACACGCATTTCACCTAACGACGTTGCGTGTTTCGCATAAAACAACATGCCTTCAATTAGGCGGAAGTCGTGGGACCAATTCTCACATATCGTCGCATTAACAGAGTTATCTTCCGGGTTTTCTAAATATCTATAGATATGACCTAATTCTGGGTCATTCTTTTGCTCTGTTATTAACTGTTCAAGTGAAGTAAGTACTAAATCTCTGATTATTGCACAATTAACTTTTTCTCCTATTATACTTTCTACAGGGTTTCTCGATAAAATATCCGCCACCGCATTTTGAGTTCCAGGTCTATGTTCCCATTCTATATTAAATTCTGCTAATTTGAGTGCCCATCTGATCATCCTACTCGACAAATTTTTTCCATGCGTTAGACGTGTTAAGGCAGCGTGATCTGTAATAACTTTAATTGGCATTACTCCTAAATATGTTCGGAATTTGTTCAACGCCCATAATACTGCCAGACATTCTCTTTCGGTTACCGTATAATTCCTCTCTGCGTTGTTCAGAGTACGTGAAGCAAATATAACTGGTCTTTGTTCCTGATTGAGCACTGCTCCCAAACCGATTGAACTGGCATCTGTAAATAACTCGAAGGGCTTTTGAAAGTTCGGCAATTTTAAAACTGGCACTTTTGTTACGGCCGCCTTGACCGCTTCGAATGCCTTCTGCGCCTCAGTGGACCAGAAGAATTTTTTTAATTTTCGTTTAAGATTATAAAGGGGCTCACAAAGATCAGCATAATTTTTAGTAAATTTCGCGTATCACTGGGACATACCCAAAAACTTGGACGCCTCTTTTGAGTTACGGGGTGGTTTCATCTCTAGTATGGCTCGAACCTTTGTCTCATACGTTTTGATTCTTTTTTTACTAATAATTAATCCTAAATACTTCAATTCATCGCACCCAAATTTACATTTATCTTTATTTAATGTCAATCCTGCATCTTGCAACAACGAAAAAACTTTCCTTAAATGTTCAACATGGTGAGTGAATGATGGAGACGTTATTATAACGTCATCCATATATACATTCACAAACTTCCCTATCACTGGTTTTAGGATTAAGTCAATTGCCTTTTGAAAATTGGGAGCTGCCCCTGATAAACCGAATGGCATCCGCTTGAAAGCATAAGTGCCACTTTTTACTACGAATGCGGTCTTGACAATATCACTGGGGTTTACTGCCATTTGAAAGTACCCACTTCTTAGATCAAGAGATGACATTATTGTTGTATAGGGGATGTTCGTTATTAAATCATCTATTAACGGTAAAGGGTATCGCGGATACTTTGTGATCGAATTTAGTTTTCTATAGTCTACTGCAAATATATATGCTTCTGGATTATCCGGTGGTAACCCATTATTTTTCTTGCATAACACAACCGGTGACGCGTACGGGGATTGAATTGGAACTCGAATATTAAATGTAATTCCCAGGGCATTTTTTTACACCTTGCGGTAGTCATAGCTGTAATCTGTTATCGGTAGTCGCAGCTAATTCGTCAGGGACAACAAAAACATTAAAAATAAAATAAAGCTTACTATTAAGCCTTTATCAGACACAAGGTGGGAAAGCATAATCGAGGCGGTGAAAGCTGCATTATTACAATTTGATGATGTTGTTGAATGCATAGAAAACTTTAAAAAAAACCAAACAGAACAATCCGACAAACTTAGTGATTTCGATTCCATTTTAAATGAAATGTTCAGTTTGGAATTTATCGTATCATTACATGTATGGTATGAGTTATTAGTGCCACAAGCAAATTATCTGTACAAGCCCATTTATTCATTGTCCTTGAACATTTGTTGCTGGATCAAAGAGTATCAACAAACTGGATTCGGAAAATGCTTGTCTGACGCTCGTCTGACGTTTTTTTATTTTATAAACCCCCCTTCTTTCACCATCAGAGGGCCTCGCGAAATGTATCTTGCCCATATTAAGTGCAGGTCTCATGCCGCCACTGGTCAGAATGATGTCCTACGCCAGGGGTGGCCCACCTTGAAAATTTTGAGGCCCTCGAGATTCATTACAACTTTACAAAATATAATTAGTTTATGCAATATTTTTATTTTTAATGTATTGTTTTGTAACAAATAAATCCCATAGCTCTGTTTCTATTTTCTCACGTTGCTTTGTTCCAAAATTAAGAAATGATGAATGGTTACTGAATTTAAGGTTTTTTAGTAGGTACGAAAGAACTCAATCATTTAAACGCATAATTACAAGGAAAAGATAATTTGATAATCGATGCATTTAATCACATCAAAGCATTTCCGAAAAAATTATTGTTATTTGAATCTTCATTGAAAAATTATAGCTTTCAAAATTCTTTATTGATTAAAGAATTCAAAAATTCAAAATGTATCAGTTACATTAAACACGCAAACAAAAAAAGAAAATTAGCGAATTTGCAGCTATTTTTCTGAGACATTTAACTAATTTAGACAAATACAAAATATTATTTGAAGTATATTAATTTCCCTTTCATCGATGTCGAGTCAGCCCTAGAATATTTCCAAATGGAGCTGATTGACTTACAATGCAGTGATAAATTAAAACACGGTTTTGAAACATCAGAATAAACAATGAATTTTTATAACACTTATGTCTCCAAAGAAAAATTTTTCAATTTGGGAGATTTGACACAAGAAGTTGTGAGCTCTTTTAGATCAACTGATACCTACGAATGGTTTCCTCTCTCCCCTTGAAAACGAAATTTATCAAACAGAAAATTGCGCTCAAACTTAACGGATGAAAACCTGCAACATCAATTACGATATACAAATACATGCATTCAGATCAGTAGCGCACACAGGAATTTTTCAGGGGTCCGGGGTTGAAAGTTCACCATTCTTGTATCATTCTATTTTTGATTTTGTCGATTTTCAGGAACAAAACACAGTAAAAAACTAATTATTGAATAAATAATTAGCATTAATTAATAAAATTAATCATTAATAATAAATATTTAATTAAATTTTACGTATTATATTCTTAGAATTATAATCAATCGAAAAATCAAGGGTTTTTGGGAGGAGTCGGACCCTGTGTGTGCCACTGATTCAGATCGATTTACAAAAACTCAGTGAAAAAGTTAAGACACAAATATCTCACTAATCAAATAAAATGAATTAAATATTATTTGATCATTGCATTATCATTATTATATTATCTATGTTTGTATACATAAAAAATAATGAAAACAATAATAATATTTCGTTCCGTTTTAAATTTTTATTCCCAAAAAATGTTTGTAACTAATCCAAATCTAGCACAGAGATATATCTTTATAAGTGGCCTGCGGAATTGTAATGTTTTTCCGAAGTGGCCCACAAGGTCATTTGGATTGGCTACCCCTGTCCTGAGCAAAGCCTCATCAGAAAACTTCTCAAAAATCACCTAAAGCGGGGGCTCCCTCTTACCACACATTCTCTACAGTTTCTTCCTCTCCTTTCTGTTTTATTACACAGCAATAAAAGTTTCCTATTTCTCCCCTTTTCTTCTTTCCTAAAGACTTCGGACCAACAAGCGTTTTCTGGTCCCCTCTGAAGTGAAATTGTCATGAGATATTGACATCATGACATGACGAGATGCCTTTGGAAGGTCGCTAAACGATATTATGTGATTATACGGGTAACAGATTGTGTTTTAAGGCCGACGCCCGTATTTTAAAAAACTACCTTTATCCAAAAGGCGTTGTTTGCAAACTCGGATGACGAAAAACGATAAGGGTGTAAAAAAAACCCGTCGTTACTATAGGCAACGGGTAGTGGTTGAAATGATTAAACGGAATATAGTGGGTTTTTAAAGGAACGCATGCGCAGTTGCAGTAAAAAAAAGGGAAACTTTAAATTTTGGGGGAATTGCCAAAAAAAGGGCGCAGTTTTTTTTTAAATCCGTGGAAATTTTTTGGGGAAAATATCCAAGTAAAAGGAAAACCGTGCTTTTTAAATTTTTTTCGGATATAAATAAACATTGCCCTTGGGGTTAAGAATAAAGATGGAATATTTGTCTTCCCGTATTTAATTCTTTTTTTTGTTTTGATAGGTATTTTAATAAATTTTTTTCTGCTCTATCTTAGATAAAAATTGTATTTAAAAGGGTAATGAAAGAAATACTCATCAGGAAATAATTTTTTTAAATTTTGGGGTTTCTTTCAAAAAGAAAATGAAACTTTTCTAAAAAAAAAACCCTAGAGAAATTTTTTTTTTCAAAAAATAGTTTGTACAATTCTGTTTTCAAAACCACCCTTATTTTTTTTTTACAAATTTGTTATTATTTCCGTTTACGCCTGAAAATTTTGCCCAAAAATTTTCCCACTTTACAGTCGTCACTAAACCAAAAAAAATTTCGTTATTTTTAAAAAATTTCTTAAAAGGGATTTATTTTTTCAATATAGTTTAAAAACCATTTTAAAAAAAATTTTTTAAATTCACATAACTATACATTATTAAAAAATTAATTTTTTTCACACCCCTTTTTTTTTTGTAAGTTAATTTTCTATTTTTTTTACATATCTTACCTATAAAAAAAGAATTCGGCTGGGAAAAGGGGAAAAAAACCCCCTTTTTGTCAAAAATACCAGTATATATATATATATTTTTCCCCAACTTTAAAAATTACTTTTGTACTAGGGATTAAGGGAATATTTTAATAACTTTTTCCCAAATTTTAAGCCTACAAGAAATTTTAAACATGCATTTTTTTATGACCAGAAATTTTTTAAAAAGGTTTCCTTAAAATTTAAACCCTGATTAAGTCTTTTTAAATTTTTTGTTTTGATTTTTTTCTTTTTTAAAAATAAATGTTTTCCCCCATCCCACGCATCTTTGCAGTGCATAAAATACCTCATGGGGGTTTTTTTTTTTTTCACACAACCAAGTCTAATGGTTTCAAATGTTTTTTACTTGCTCATTACATCACATGTAGGTCCAGAAATTTTTTAAAAACAGAAAAAAAAAACCCCGAATCCCAAAAAGGGGTTCGAAAAAAATGGAAAATCCTTTTAGCTTTTGTGTGGAGGTTTTTTTGACGAAAAAATCATAAAATGTTTTTTTGGTTCTAGGAAAAAGTTCACGAAATAAAATTTTTCCAAAAGATAGAGGTTCCAAAATGGGGGGCAAATTTATATTATATTTTTCGAATTTTTTTCCAAAATTAAGTTTCCTTTTATTACCCCCTTTAAAATTGGTTTTGGGAATTAAAAAAACCCCTTTTTCCCTTTTGTTAAAATTTTTAATAAATTTTCCCCAAATAGATAATCCGAAAAAGCATAAATATTTTTAAATTTTGGGGGAAACCTGGAAGAAATATGAACTTTTTTTAAAAATTTTTAAATTTTTTAAAAAAACTAGGGGTTCCCCAGAGATCAAAATTTATATAAAACTTTTTAAGAACAGATATAAAAGACCTTATTAAAAATTTTAATTCTTAAAAGAAAAAAAAAAAATTTTTTAATAGAAAACCCTTTCCTTATTTTTTAAAAATAAAAAATCGAAAAAAACACATAAAATTTGTAAAGGCAAAAAACGGGAACCCAAAACTGTAAATTCAATTTTTTAAGGGGTTTTTTCCAACTGAAAAAGGGTTTTTGGAAATAGCGGGAAATTTTCATGAGACAAAAGTGGTTTTAACCTATAATTATATCTTGGGGGGTTTAATTTTCTTACTAAAATGAATGGTTTTAATAAATCATTATTTTTGGGTTTTTACTAAAATCAATAACTGTATGAATCAAAACTTAAATTTTTTACTTTTACATATCGGTTTGAATAAGTCTAATTACATCATTTGACACTTTTGGTATTTCAATTCAGGGTTTGCTGTTCTGTGATAAAGGTTTTTTTTTTTTTGATAAGTTTTAAAATTTTTCTTTTATGGATCCGTCTAAAAAAAAGGATTTAAATTATTTTTTATAAAGTTTCTTTTTTAAAATTTTTCTTTTAAATAAAAAAAACGTAGTATATACATACATAAAATTCCCTAACCAAAATAAAAGTATATTAATCACTTGAAAATAAAAATTATTTTTTTTGAGGGATAAAATAACATTTTGGGTTATAAGCAAATTTCGGGCCTTTACTAGTAAAATGTGCCCGGGAAGCGAGGGGAAACCGGGCCCTTTTTGAAACCCCAAAAGGGGAGATGACCCAATTTCCCGGCAAGATGAAAAAAAGGGCCCCTTTTAAAAATTTTTTCCTTTGTTGTAAGAAAGGTGAATCAATTAAAAATCCTCGAACTTTTTTAAAGGGATATGGAAATGCATGGGTCGGCATTTCCAGAACTATTTTTTCCCAATTTTTTCCCCGGGCCCTTTTACCTCCCTCTCTCCTGGAGCCGGGGAGGCGCCGGGCTTCTGACGTCCCGCGCCCCCAAACCCCGCCTAACTCTTGGAAAAAGGTCCAACATTTTATTATTGTTATTCTGTTTTATTAAGTCCCAAACCCGACGGGGGCTGAATCGTGATTTTTTGGGTTGCTCTGGGCAAAGAATATCTGGGGGGGTCCTTCTAAATAAAAATTTTTTTGCTTTTTTTCCAAAAAACATTTTTGGGGAAAAATTTAAAATTTTAAAAATTTTAAAGGGTTTTTTAAATTTTTTTTTTTATTTCGAACAATTTAAATACGTTAAAAAACAAATAACAAAAACTTAAAAAAAAATTTTTTACACTTTTTTTAAATTTTTTTTTTTGCCCATCACCTTTTTTTTTAAATTTTTTGGGGGGGGACCAGTTTTTTTTTGAAAAAGTAATAAAAAATTTAAAACCTAGTTTTTTTGATTGTTCTATATTGGTTTTCTATAAAAGGACTTTTTAAAGAAAAATTTTAAAACCCCCGCTTCACAACTAGTAATGGGGGCCCGTTAGAAAAGGTATAAAAATTTAAAAAAATGCCCAAAAAGGGTTTCTTTTCAAAAATACATTGAAAAAAGGTTTTAAATTGAACCCCCTTCAAATTTTATTTAAAAACTGGGGCCCTACTTTTCACCCGGGTTTATAAAACAATTAATGCGCGTGATTCCCCCGGGGGTGGACTTTTCTTTTACTTTGATTTTTTAAAAAACCCCCATCAAAAATTTTTTTTTTTATATATTCTTCTATTTTAAAATTTAAAGGGGGTTTTAAATTTCCCCTAATCAAAAAATGCAAAAAAAAGTGTTCAATACCCAAATTCACAAAAAAATTTCATAAATTTAAAAAAACTAAGGCGGGAAAAATGATGTGGCAAAGGTGTTTCCCCAATTTAAAAAAAAACATTTTTTAAAGTTTTTGGGGGGTCCCAAAAAAGGTTAAAATTGTCCCCAGGGCTCATTAGCCATCTGTTTCCCCCCAAACCCCATCTAGGGGAATTCCCCTTTTTCCCTCTCTTTTTCGGGCGTTTTTTTTCTCCCCTGTTGCCACCATAAAGAGAAACTACGTTTACACCCCCCTCGGGTCAGTAAAACCCCTTCGCCCCCGGGTTCCCTAAGATTTATTAGGCGCTCGCCCCTCCCCCCCGGGTAAAATCACCCCCCTTCGTTTTTGGGGTGTTTTTTCGCAAATTTAAGCGTGTCTTTTTAAAATTTTTTTCCTGCCCCATACACCTTTTTTTTTTCTGTGTTTATTTCCAAATTTTGGAAAAACCCCGTCTCTTTTTCGCACCCTATGTTCTGTTTTTTTATACTAGGATTTAAATTTTTTTGGGCCCTGCGCCCGGATACTTTTTTAAATTGATTCTTTCCCTTTCCCTTCCCCAGCAAAACGTTTAAAGGGCATAATTAATTTTGGTTCCTTTCACAGATTTTCCAAAAACCGGGGCCGAATTTTTTTTTGTTAACTGAATTAAATTTTTTGTAAAATTTCTTCCCAAAAAAAATTTAAAAATATCATTTAAAAAAGTTTTTTTAATTTATTAAAAAAAATTTATTACCCCTTTTTTTTCTAAAATCAATTTTCTATTTCATTGTCACTAATTGTCTTAAAATTTTTCCCATGATATTCCAAAATTTATACCCTTTTAAGGCTTCAACAGCGTCAAAAAGACAAGACCATTTGGGTTCGGGTTTGGGGCAAAGGAAAATTTCTTTTTAAATTCCGATTTGAAGTTTCCCACCAAGGGGTGAAGCAGAAAAAAACCATATATTTGTTACAAGAAAAATTAAGGGGCAAACTTTTCGTCTCATAGACTTTTTTGCCATTTTTTTTTCGGTTTGGGGGGTTTCCCCGCTTTTATAGGGAAATTTTTTGTAAAAATTTTCAACTTAAATGTCTTTTTGACTGCTGTTATAGAACTATTTTTCTTTTTTAAAATATTTAACTCTAAAAAAAATTTAAATGTCTAACTGTAGGGGAAATATAGTGTTTTAAAAATTAAGAAAACATGGTAATGGGGGGTTAAAAATTTAATTTATACAAATTGAACTTTTTAAATTTAAGGGGTGAACCTGGTTCTCTTCAATAACTAATTTTTTTAAATTTGGGAACAATCTCATCAGGTATAACCCCCAAACTCCTTCGGTTTTTAAATGTCCCCCTTTTTTTTTTTCTTTTATTTTGGGGGCTTGCAACCGCACTGGGAAAATCCTTTTTTCCCCCCAAAAACCAAATAAATACTCCATACCGGGGGTAAATAACAGGGATGTCTTTTAGAGGCCCCAAAAAAACATCCGATTTTCAATTACGCCCATTTCGATCAGTTCCCCCCTTTGGGAAAGGGCCTTTTTTTTTATCAATATGACCATTTGTGTTTTTGCCTACTGTGTTAAAAACCATAGTCAAAGCATTTCAACCCCAGTTTCAGAATCTGAATAAAAAAGCGTTTAAGTGGTGAGTGAATATCAGGCCCCACTTTTTAAGCTACACGGGGGGTTTTTGGGGAACCCCGACCTCGTAATTTTTTAACCATGGCAAGGACGAGGACGACACCTGAGCTGGGCCCTCCCAACTTTCGACACCCCATCCCCTGGAGGGCGTTTTTAGTTTGATGGTTTTAAAGGGATCGCTTTTCCCCCAAAGGTTTGGGGCTTTAGGGGGTACGTACTTTGGGCCGAACTCATGACATGTCTGCCGTGATCCGGGGACCCTTTTACCAAAGGGGGGTTTTTCCCCTTGTCCAATTCGCCATTTTTCCCAACAAAACAAAAAATATATTATTTTGATATAATTAAAATACCCCAAAAATTTTTTTTTAAAAATTTAAAAATTTTTTTCCCTTTTTTACTTACCTTTTAAAAAAAAAAACACTGATTGTTATTATTTTTGCCCCCCTTTTTTAAAGGGGGGTTTTTTAAAAAAAAAACTGAAGAATTATATATATTTGCCCCAATTTTAAATAAATTTTTTTTTTCCCTTGTCATCCATTTTTACTGTTGCTATCTATACTTAAAAAAACCTTTTTTTTTACAAAAACAAGAACCACTTTTTCTTTTGTCCTTGTTTTCCCCTGAAATCTCCATAAAATCCAAAAATTGTTTTTTTTTTTCCACCCATAGAAGTAATTAAACTCACCCCAAATTTTTTAAAATAAAATTTTAAAATTTATGGGGAAAACCTGATGGCTTCATTCCCTTTTAAAGGGGTTTAAAATACTGAAAATACTTTCATAACTTCAATACCTTCCCGCTTAAGTAATTTAGGGAAAAGTGTATTGGCACCAGGGCGTAGCTACCGGTGAAATTTTCCCCGAAACCCTTTGGATTGACATGGGAGCATGATATTTTAGTTCTTAAGCCCTCCCATGCCTAAAACAATGAGAGCCGTATATGACTGGGTGGGTCTCGACAAAATAGAACAGTTGGTTCAAATCTCATGTCCGAACTCCCAAAAAGGGCCCAAAATAATTTCGGTTTAAATAAATTTTAAAAAAAATTAAAAACTATATAAGGGAAAATTCCCTATGAACATGGGAAAAATAATAACTAAAGAGCAGTTAAAAAGATCGAATGAGCCAGGTCCCAATTTGGGCTGTGAGGCTCGAGTGTCGGGATATTGGGCCAAAAACTGTAGAGGGGGGGGGGAATGCGTCCCAGCAGGTCCTAACCCTAACAAAAAATTAAATTTCGATCCCCAAATTCGGGGGCCCCCAACCAAAAAATGGCATATATTTTTTTCCCTTTTCACTAAAACTTTTTCGGGGATTTAACTTTAAATTTACTTACTTAAAACAGGAAAAGACATCAAAGAGACGTTATTGTAACATCTTGCGTGAATTGATTATCTCCCCTTTTAAGGGGTTTGACGAAAACCCCAATTTTTTCCCCGCGACATGTATTTTATATATATATATATATATATATTTTTTATAAATTAAAAAATATATATACAAACTATAAACTATTTGGTATCAAGGTTAAAAATAACTTAAATAACAATTAACCCCCGAATAATTTAGATATACAAAAAATTTTAATCTGGAAAAAAAGGGGAAAAAAAAAAATTTTTTTTTACATAAAGGGTTTTAGGTATATTATTATAGAAAAACAATTTTTTTTGAATAAATTAGAAAAATAATGAGGAAAAAAATAATCATCAGCTCTGTCATTTAAAAAAAAAAAAATTTTTTATTCTGAAGTTTAGAATATAAAAATTAAAATAAAACAATTTTTTTTTTTTGGGGGGTTTTAAAATTTTATAGTAATATATTGGAGTGTATAAAAAAAACCATCTAAACTTTTTATGTTTTATTATTGAAAAACTATGAAAATTTTTTCATAAAAATCAAAAAAATATTTTTCCTTGTACTAGAGATATCACTTTTTTTATTGAAAATTATTTTTAAAATTTCAAATATGAAAAATTTCCTTACAACTATCATAAAACAACACCCCGGTTTTTTAAATACGAAATATTAAAAAGATCTTTTGTCATAACACATTCCAGTAATTCAAAGGGCCCGGGGCAAAGCTCGGGAAAAAGCTTCCCCCGGGCTGGTCAAAAACTCCCACAACGACTATTTTGAAAGTAACCCCGGGGGGGCCTTTAAAAACCCCTATGCAATGACGTAGTCTCAAGGTCCAAGGGGTTTCCTTATATTCTTTTTTCTTCCGATCCTCCCCACCCCCCCATTTTTTTTTATCGAAAAAGCAGAATTCGTTTGGAATTTATTAAAAATCATTATTTGTGTAGAAAAAAAATTCTTTTCATAAAAAAATAGTATTATTAATGTGTTTTAAGCGGGTTATACCTTAATTTTCCTTTAAAATTATTTTAACTTTTTCTCAGAATACATACACTGTGTTCCCCTCTGTTTGCCATTATATTAAAAAACTTCCAAAAATGGCGTCAGAAAAAAATTCCCAGAAGCAAGGATATATGTATTTTTTTTTGCAGTTTTTTTAAAATTTTTTAGACAATAAATTAAAATTTCTACATTTCAAAGGTGAATTTATATGGTAATTTACGTTCTCCAAAAAGTTTTTACCCCCTATTTAATGTGATTTCATTGTGTTAAAGTGTTATTACATTTTCAGTACATGTGGAAGTCCCCCTTTAAAACAAGGGAAATTTAGGTTTAAAATAGCTTTGTAATAACTAGATTGACATAAATTTGCTAGTAAAAGGGAGATTCAATATCCCCAAAAAAAAAAGGTGTAAATAGCTCATAACTGATTATAAGATTTTCTGAGCAGATGAACAATGGAAAAATGAGAAATTTAAAACTTCTTAGATTTGAAAATCGAGCAATTAACTTTGATTCTAAATTTGATATGTGTAAAATGTATTTCACAAAGAAGTCGCATCGTCTATTATATTAAAAATTTAGTCAAGAACTTGACCAGGTTATTGAAAATGCCAGACAGTACTTTTTAATAGAAAAAAAAGGCAGAAAAAACCTAAAGATACAGAGACTAAAATCGTGATATTGCCATATTAATTCGAATCTAAGCCGCACTTTTTTTCTATGCTTATGCTATTAAAAATAGGGTGCAGCTTAGAATCGAAGACGGAAAAAGTTCTTAATACTGGTAAAATAAATTAATTATTCACTTATTAATTCACCTTTACTTATATTTTTTATTTCGTAAAGTGAGTGAGTGAATATTAACGTCGTACTGATCAGCTACTCGAGGGCTTTTTGCGACGGACCTCGTAATTTTAAACCATGGTCAAGAGATGAGGGCGACACTTGAGCTGGCACCCCCTCTCCTAGCCACCACACCAACGAGAGGACGTTTGAGCTCTCGACAGATTTAACGTGCATCGCTCCTCTACACGATGGGTCTTCAGCGGTACCAGGTTCAAACCAGTGGTGCACACAAGGGGGGTGTCCTAGAGGTCCCCCTCTTGAAAAAATATTTTGTGTGCTACTGGCTTGAACTCATGACACGCCAGCCACGAGTCCGTTACCTTGACCACTAGACTATCGTGACCACAGTGGCGTAGCTACCGCCGTATCAATGATACGGGGCCCCCAAGCTACAAGGGCCCCAACACGTGTAACTGCTGTCCAACTAATAGGGTTCCCATATCTAAGAAAGAGTCCCTAAGGAATTTTAATCCAGGGGGCCCTCAGAGCTAACTACGGCTAGCACTTATCATTTCTTAAATGTATCATACATCAATAACATATTTTACACTATTTTTAATTTTTTTTTTTCACAAAAACGTGCTGAGAATTTAGGGTGCAGAAACTTAATTTTTCAATTAATTATGCTCAGATTCTAAATCTGAGCATAATTAATTGAAAAAATAAGTTTCTACTAATTAAGTTGGAAAACAAAATTTGGTTAATAATTGTACCAATGGTTTATGGTACAGTTATAAATCAAATATAAAATCTATTCGATGGGGAAAAAATTCTTTGTTAGTTAAAAAGAAAATAATAATAATAATTGCATTACAATAATTAGATTAAAATTTTAATTTGTGCGCTTCAAGGAGTAGTAATTTGAGTTCTTTAGTTAATTCACAATTTTCGGTGAAGTATAAAATAAGTATACTTTCAATTCTTCATTCAGTCGCTTCACAGAATTTAAATCTTTTTATAGACATTTCTTCAATAACAGACAAAAAAGGAAGAAAAAAAAATCTAAGCAGCATAATTATAAATTATCTATATAAATGAATTTTTTTAAAGCACACATATGCAGAAAATATTTAAAACATTTCTAAATCGGAAAGTTCAGATTTGATATGTTAAATCTCTGTACATCATAAATCTTTTCCATTGTCCATTATTTGTCGCAATTTGCAAGTTACCATAATTTCAGCTGGCGACTATATTTCAGAAGGATTTCGCCAAAAATAAGTATTCGTAGCCAAGAATAAATTCGCTTTTCAAAACGTAGTGGTGCCATCTGTTTGAGATAATCCTAACTACGCCAAAAATAATTCAGAGTGGACTTAAAATTTAAAAAAAGTTAATTAATGAAAACATAAAACTTAATTCTGGCTACACCAGTCAAAAGAGGGAAGCATGCCTTCTTATATACTATTTAATTTTACTCGAAAAAATAATTTTTTTTCTGTTAAAATGTTCGCGTTTTCGCCTCCTATACTTTAACATAGAGGTCGCGGTGACCGAGTAGTCAAGGTATCGGATCATGGCTGGCCTTGTCACGAGTTCGAGCCCAGTACCACTAAAGATTCGCAGTGTAGGGGAGCGATGCACGTTAAATCTGTCGAGAGCTCAAACATCCTCCCGTTGGTGTGGTAGTTGGAGAGGGGGGCAGCTCAGGTGTCGTCCACGTCACTTGATCATGGCTCAAAATTACGTTGTCCGTCTCCAAAAGACCTCGTGTAGCTGAACAGTGCGACGTAAAAATATTCACTCACTTTAGCATAGAAAATTCAAATTTCATTTTGCAATAATGCTGAAAACTCTGAGTATTTTTTATTTATTTATTAATTTTTTTTTTGAAAGATCATAATTCAAAGACTATCCTTTAAACAATTATTTTCTTTATATTAATAAAAATTTTTATTATCATTGGAGCTTTTTCCTGCCCACAAATGTGTTTGCCGTTTGATCCCTATCTTTTAACATTGAGCGAAAACAGCCTTAAGAAGACAAAGAAAGGGAAAAGAGTAAGAGAGTTAAGGGAAAATCCCTCCCGAACCAAGACTGGCAAGGTAAAAACTGAAGGAGGGGTGCTCTGGAAATAGTAAGAAACATTAGATAGAGTCGTTCTTGGCGTGCTCAAGTGAGGTCGTGTTTTTCTGCGCTCCGCAAGACTGACTTATCGTATCCGCAGGTTTAAATAGCATTCAATCAGGCGTACCTATAGCTCTTATCAGAGCTGAAAGGATAGGGCGCCGACTACTTTAAACCTGCGTATCCTTTGGGATATTCTGAGTTTTATTTATTTGGACTCTAATTTTTTCTTGGACTCTAACGATTATCGACTATGGAACTGGAATCGGTTATCCCTACTGAAATGGAATTGGCCCACTCATCATCTTCACCTTCAACGACTAGATCCTCAACACCGGTGATGTCTAATTGCGAGAGACTACAAATTGCGAACTCCGAAATCCGAAAATTCTCTATTCTTCATGCAAACGTGTCGCACGCGATTGAAGCTGCCGCCCCGTATGCCCAGGATGATGACTCTGATCTAGCGGACATGTACGCGAGACAGCACTATTTGGACCAACGAAGACACAAAGCGGTAAGTGATCTTTCCTCTTTGCCTCGTTGTAATACCCCTGGTTGTCGGATCCACAATACCCCAGTTAATTCTCCAACTAAACTTAATTTTAATGAATATCCTGATCTACCTAAATCTGGCTCTAAAAGGAAGGAAAGCGGCGATGACGGTTTCATCTCGCCTACTTCAAAACAAACTTTTAAAATGCAAAGAGTAGAATTTAAAAATTTCGACCTAGATACTAATAATAAATTTAATGTTTTAACTGAAAAGGACATAGCAGGAAATTCTCACCCAGCCGCAAACGTTAACGCTCACTCTTACACTCTAGGAACAACAACGGAAAATACTACTGTACCCAACACTCTCCCACCCCCGGTCTTCCTTAAAATAGAAAAAAACTACATTGAACAACTTAAAACTTTAACGGATATCATCCCCAAACTTAGAAGTAAAAAGACCGGCGAACTTATTAAACTTTACACAGATAACTATGACGATTACCGTACCCTAAATAACGCTGTAGAAAAACTTAAGTATCAATTTTTTGTTATAAAACCCAAACACGAAAGACCAATTAAAATTGTTATTAAAGGACTTCCCACTAACACTGACACCCAGCACATTCATGATAATTTAATAGAACTTGGATACACAGTTGATAAAGTACACCAGCTAGTCGGCCGTATCTCTAAAAAAAAATTCCCCGGGCCCTTTTGTAACCTCCCCGTAATATAACTAACCTTAATATTTTCATCTCGCGACTCTGCTATCTCTCGGTAAGAGTGGAAGGGTAGAGGCAAAGGGTAACCCAATGCTATTCGTGCAATAAATTCCATCAATGCCGAGAATTGCCATTCACCCCCAGATGCCTTTTAAATGGGGGGAGCCCCATCAGAGAACTGAAAAAAGAAAATTTCCAAT
>BMAV01005812.1:0-14458 GCA_019973955.1 Trichonephila inaurata madagascariensis | reverse complement strand
AAACTGGAAAATTTGATAAAAAGCTGTTCGCTGTTTTTACGAAATAACTGATCGTTCTTAAAAACCCACACGAAAACACAATTGCCGAACTTAAAACGCGAAATCCCCAACCCCCAAATAGTGCTTTGAGGTGGCACCACGGGCCCCGGGCGTGATTTTTCTGATGAAATTTAACATTTGCATATTACCCCGCAAAGTTGGAAATTTGTTATTTGAATGTTTCTTTTGTGTTGCATTTACGTTGGCCAGCAGTTTATTTATTTAAAAACCATTAAATACTCAAAATTTTCATTTTATGTATTAACAGTATGAAATAAAAAAATGTTTAAGCACTAAAACTTTGCTTTTTTTAATACTAATACTGCGAAGTTTTCTATAAACTACTCTTGTAACATTATTAAAATGTTTCTAATAATGAAAAAAAAAATTGTCGTATTATTTCTCCTTTATAGGAATTCTTAAATTTGTAAACTACAGAAATTTCCAATGATTTTTTGATGTTTAAAAATTTTTTCTTAATGTTATCATTGCTTTATGATAGTGAATGTTCTATGACTAAACATATAGTATTAGTAAAGAGATTCAAGTAATTAATTTGGAGCTGTCTTGAAAAAGTAATTTTTAGTGCATATATAAAACATATTTGCTTATATACTACTTATAAATATTATAAATAATTTCGAAGGATGTGAATATATTAGTGCTAACATAATCCAGGAAATTGCAGAATACCAAAAATGTCCAATTATAATTTGGGAAAAGTGAAATTATGCTATAGTCGATGTATAGAGTGCATTAACTAGTCTAATTAGAAGAAATAGTTACTCTACGTTGTTGTAGAGGACATGGTTGTTTCTGTACCGCTCTAACTTATAAAAACAAAAGGCTTTATGAGTTTGCATTAAAACCTAGTTTTCCTGTAGCAAAAATGCACCTGAATATTATCAAGAATTAAGTGAAATATGTCAAAGGAATGCATTACTGTATCTTCTGTTGTACAATTAGTCAAAGCAATGTCCGGATAGAATGGCCATCGTTTCCTCAGCATGAAATTTATTTACCTCGTGATTGATATTATTTTCATTAACCAACGATGAACTGTCTGAAAATTATTCATAGAAGTAGGTATTAATCATCAAACGGCGCATTTTGTATCAACTTGAATAAATGAGTTATCATGATGCACATTTTGTATAAAAGAGCTTTCTTAAAGAAATTTTTGCCCAACTGCAGCGTTTCTCACCCCGGGGCGCGGCCCCTTTAAAGGGCTACATTTACGGGGGGGGGTTTTGGAGCATATTGAAAAGTCGAAAATAAAATAATTAAAAAAATTTAATCAATTTACTGAAGGAAATCAAACAAAATACATTCTGACATAGTACAAATAAAATGCACATTTACACTGATATATTACACGTATAAATGTCCCAAAAAGGTTAAAATGCATTTGATAATTAATTTTAACAAAATTAAGATACGAACAAGTTTAATAATTCCCAGTGACCCCATGGGATTGTCAGGCAAAAAATTATGCCCCAAAAAATTAAAAACCCCTTCCCTTTGATTATTTTTTTTAAATTTTTTTTTTAATTTTTAAAAAACCCCTTTTAACTGCCGTTTAAAAATTTTTTCCATCTTTTTCCCCACCCCAAAATGTTTTGCAAGTAAGCTTTAAGTGTATGTGTGTTTTGGGAAGGGGGATAGCGAAAAAAGAAAAAACCCAATTCTTTTTAAAAATAAGAAAACCCCGAAAAAAAAAAAAACACTGTCAATGCCTTTTTGTTGCATTCCAAAGTCTTCAGAATAATTTTATGAATGGCTGTGCATAGAAAAGATCGATTTTCAAAAAAGACGAATATACCGTGGGGGAAAAATTAACCCCTTTGACTAAGGAGACGGTTATATACAAAAAATTAAATATTGGGCCGTTTTTTAAAAATTTGAGAAGCACTGTTCTACTGGGATCCAAATAAACTTATCAGCAGGCAAAAATAGCTCTGGCATGAGTGTTCTCACCTCTGCAGATACCTAAATAATGGGGAATCATTTTTCTACAGCATATTGTTGCCAGTGTTGTGAGACGTAACCACGAGCCTATGAGTTTAAATGAAAGTGTCAATTGAAAGAACACGTTCACACAAAGTTAGGAAAAAAAACAACTCGGATGGATTGTGGCATGTGATTGTGGGAGTTTTAATCTAAGGCATGATAGGTCTCAAGAAAAAACAATCAATATTTAATTTTATGCAAGCCCTAGGAAACCAAAAACCACATGAAAATACATGAAACTACATACTACATAAAACTACAAGAACATAAGTGGTTTATTTTTAGCTTAATCTTTCTATCGTATTGCGTAATGATACTATTGGGAGATCTTGTATCATTCACCGTACTCTCCTGACAAGAGTCCTTGTAACTTTGTTGAGTTTGAATGGTGGAACTCATCCAAAACTTCTCCTTCCCATGCTGTAATCAACAACCAATATATTGTCAGTTGTATCATACGAATTTCTGGCATTTGGTAAAAATCTGAAATCAGGAGGGAGGGGGGCAACCCGCAGCCCACCTTCAATAATTTTGAGACTCGCAAGATTCAATACAACTATAGAAAATGCAAATATTTTGTGCAAAATTTTTGTTTTTAGTATAGTGTTTTGTAACAAATAAATCTCAAAGCTGTTTCTATTTTATAACTTTTCCTCTATCTTAATCCAATAATGGTTTGTAATGGTTCCAAATCTAATACAAAGAAAAATATTTTTATAAACAACCCGCGGGATTATATTGTTTTCGAAGTGACCCACAAGATCTTTTGGGCGGGCCACCCCTGGCTTAAATTCTAGTGATATAAAAGGAATGTAATGACTTTTCATTTAATTTCATCAAAAATGTTCCATTTTTCTACTGCCACTGGTTTATTTATAACCATCGAATATTCACCATTCAGCCAAAATAAGCAAAATATGTTCTATTATCGAATATTTAATGAAAATTATGAACACATTTATCTTTTATAAAATGGTATTTATTATATCATTCAAACAAAAAATAAAATAAATTGTTAAAGAACGCAAAGATCAAGCTTCATGCACAACATCTGGAGCAAATTCAAAATTATTTCATGCGGGTTGTACCAAATGCAATCGTATAATAGATTAGGAAAATAACAAATGGTCAATTTTTTGTCCAAAATGTTTAAAAAAAGATACGTTTCTTATTACATTTAATAAGGCGGATCAAAGAATGCAAAATTGAAAAATTTTTACTTTAATTTTCAATTTTATTCAATTTTTTATTTTGTGATTGTGCAAAACGAAACTCCTAAATATTTGCATTTTATTAGTACACTTCGCATGGCATGAAGAATGCTTCATATATCTTTAAAAAATTTCTCACATACTTACAAACGATTTCCTAACCGCACCTCTTTTTCAAACCATTGATGATTTTGTGTGTGTATGTGCATATATATGCACTCACAGTTGGAAGCATTGTGTGCATTGTATGTTTTTCATTTCAATGGGGGCAGAGATAATATTGACATTTTTGTATTATCTTTTCATTTTTTCATTTCCTCTCAATCAACAAACTGCACATTGCCTTGCCACTCCCAGTTCATTGTCGAATGTTTTCAAAAACAATTTCCTTTTTGAAAATCCCCGCCACCCAAAAAAAAACCCGTAGAGAAGCTTTTAACGGCTAACTGGTTTTGCTCATTTTAGCACTTAGGGGATGAGAAAAACCATTTAAAAATTTAACTGTTTGAGTACTTTTAAAATTGATTTAATGTAACATTGAGAAAATTTTGGAAGCAATGAGATATAATCTTTCTTCAACTGTCCCTAAAGCTAAAAAATTTAACAATTACTTTAAAAAATCAGGTTTCAAACTTTCAAAACACGGACCCAATGTTCAATCATATTTTCCGCCCTCCATACAATAACAATATATTGAATTAATAATACTATACTTTTGACACTAAAGTACAATGATTTAACCCCTTATGTGCCACCAACGTACATAAACGTCTCGCCAGCCAAAGATTTTTGCCCGGGCGTATATATACGTCTTTTCCAATAAGATCTTTTTTCAGTGCTATCCATAAAATTATTCCGAAGACTTTGGGAAAGTAGTAACCTTTAATTAGAGTTAAGGGAAATTAATTAAAACCGCAAATTTTCAAGATAAGTGATTTCCCCAGGGGTCACTGATAATTATCAAACTTGTTCTTTAAATTAATATTTTAAATTAATAATAAAAAACATTTCACAGTACTGATACATTTATGCGATTATTCAGTGTAAATGTGTATTTTAATTTTATTATATCAGAAAGAGTATTTTGTTTGTTTTCTTTCAGTAAATTTTTTTTAAATAATCTTTTGTTTCGACTTTTTAAAGGTTCGCGCCCCCCCTAGGGATTCCCGCCCCTAGGGGAGGGCCCCCCAGTTTTTGGAGAAACACTGTTATAAATATATAATTATGTTTTGTCCGAATTAATAAATACTCGTACAAAATTAGTTATTATTATTGAAAAAAAATGTTAGTAGGCGTTTCTTAGAAAACATTTTAACATAAAACATAACAAAATAAAATATAAATAATATAAATAATTTAATTGAAAACTTCCAATTATATTTTTCTGTTTTTAATATACTTTTGGAAACAAAAAATATCCTTTATTTTGTTCAATTTTGTTTTATTACCATGTTTTAATCCTCAGAACATGAAGAGGAAGATGGAAATATGTGCTTTTTATTCTTTGAAGGAGGAAAAATTTTCTAATACTTAAATTAAGACGCCCATTTCTTAAAAAAAGTCATAAACAACTTAAATCCTTAACTTAATGCAAACGAATGTGTTTATGGACGTAAATATATTTAGAAACACATTTCGCTAATGCTATTACATATAAAATCCATTTTTTCTCCATATTTCTTGAAGCAATTTTGGAGTTTTTAAGGAATATAAATTAACTTAAATGCTACACATTTTCAACATAACTAAATAATTTTTCGGTTTTAACGTTCTTATCTGTCTGTTCTGGGATTTTAATTTAGCAAAGTAGATTTAAAAGCTGTTTATCTCTAAATTACATGGGTTCCTAGAAAACTACTATGGAATAATGCACTAAAATATAATATAAAGTACATGTTAGCATGGAAGTAACAAATGTATTTTTATATAGTAAATTAAAATATATCCAGATTATGTTCGAGTTCATCAGAGTGTGATTATTTTTAAGAAAAATTAAACCTGGATTTACAGTTAAAGTAATTTTTTAATCATTCCAAAAACTTTCTTTTTTTAATATTTAAAATCACATTATTTTCGTTTTCAATTCCAAATAATAAGAATTATTATAAATAAATGAAATGGAACCAAAAATTATTTCCTTTCAAAATTATTTTCGCTTTACTTTTCTTTTTTAAATGATTTACTCCATATCAGTAAAAAAAATAGTTTTAAATCTCGAGAAGAAATGAGATGTTCGTAGATTATACATTGTTGCAGACAGCTAATTTTCTGAGAAACTTGAAGAAAACTAAAAACATCCATAATCTTACAAATGTAATCAACACCAAGAAAAAAGCTCAACAAACGGAATGTTTTTTTCCCTTTTAAATGATTATTATAAAAGATTTTTCGTAAAGAAGGAACTATTTTGGACGAAAGAAATAAAAAACAATCGAATCTTGCTTTCATTTTAAAATATGAGAAATTCAGCATTTTTTGCAACATAGAGCAAACCGTTTAATCTATGAATAATTTTAAAAGAAGGAAATAAATAATTGTATTCATAATACATAAAGATAATAAATCTATTGATTCGTTATCTAAGACATGTGTAGAAGGAAAATATAAAAAAAAAGTTAATATTCTCAGGTTCAAAAAAATTATACTTGTTGAAATAATTGAATCAATTCGAAATGTAACGAAGTAGATAAGAAAAAAAATAAAGATATTCGTCTGTGGATTATATAAATCACTTTTTTATGTACTTTTATAAATGATGAACACTAATGACTATTAATTATTACTTATTTCTCACTAATGACTATCAGAGAATGATGTTGGAGGATTTTATTATTGCAACTGATTAAAGTTTTTTAAGCATTAATAGTCCAGTAAATGTATAATTTAGGCCTTTCAAAGAATAGAACATATGGTGCACGTTCACATATTTTGTTTTTACTAAAAAATAAATGTAAGTTCCATTTATCTCCTGGTATATACTGCTACTGCAGCTTTAACATATTTAAGCTAAAACGTAATCTAGAATCAAAAAAGTCTGAAATAGAACATAACTTAATTTTTAAGATATACAGTTATAGACAAAACTTAGCAATTTTCTTAGTAATTTCAGACTTTTTATTGCAAATTCTGCAAAAAATATTTGTCTTTGTCAACTTATTTGATCTCCTAATACATCTGCTGGGTAATTTAACTTCACACACTTACACTGTATCAAAATATATGTTAATAATGCACGCGATATTTAAAAGATCCTATTCTAATTTCCACCGAATTATATACATCTCAGTTAGAAATATTATCTTGAAAGATTTGAAACATTTGGATTCATTATAACGGAGTATGAATCTAAGATTACATTAAATGATTTAACATGAAACATTTTGAAATCATGGGAAGGGATTCTGGATTTTACTCAATGCAATGTAAATCTGTACAAAATTAGCTATATAGAGTGGTGTGTCTGTGTGTGTGGGGGGAGGGTAACAGTTTCCTCACATGATGTTTAAGATGTTGTTCAGTTACAAATAGAAAAAGGGAGCCTTAATCATTTTGACGAAGGATGTCTTTCACAAATAATTTTGGTATTTTCATTTTCAGTTTTTTACCATAACGAATTATACATACCAGACACATGAACGATAACAGTTAACGATAACAGAACGATAACAACTTGTTGTTGCCATCTTCTGTGAAATTTAGTGTTTATACAATTCCCCCTTTGCATATCCATGGGCATGATAACAGCAACAATTCAATTCACTTGAGGCATCGGACTTCTGAGCGAAGTGTAACCTTTGATTGATTACATTTCCTGAAAGGCTTAGGTTATGTTTGTTACACATGAAATTGAATTAGTTCATTATTTTTCTGAATATTAATCAATTTCTTCCGAATCCCCCCCAAATAATTTATTTTAAAACATAATTAATATAAATAATTAATTTGGAGTTAACTTATAAATTCAGTAGATTTTCTTTTTCTTGTATGGACAAATATTACATTATATTTTTTCTGCAATAAGCTATGCTATTGACATTAAAAATTTTCAATTGCCCTTGCTACTGTATATGCTACTTGAAAATAAAAAAAAACATACTGACTGCTATTATTATCAGTCGGAGCATGTAAAACAAGAATTCTCAAGCTACATGATTATTTTTTTTTATTCTTCAACAATTATTCTATATAAATAATGTCATATTCATTTATAGTTTTCTTAGGTAGGCTTGACAATTTTGAAAGGATTTTGTTCAAAAGCAAGATTTTTCGATTGCTGACATGAATCCGAGTTATGGTACTTTTTTGTTATTCGTTGTTAGTGGCATGGTCCTGAACTATTTATTTTTCAACTATCGATTATAACGTAAAAATTCCATTTAATTTTATTTTATCTCTGGCAGCTGAATCCTATGAAATCTGAATTTATGCAAGTAATGTTTATTTTTTTTCTTCTCATATACGACGATCCAAAATTTCCACAGATAGAAAAAAATATTCTTTAAACACTCTCTATTTTACCTCTCACAGACTTAGGTGCAGATAGAAATCTAATGTTTTGAAATGAATGAAAGCAAAATAAAATAAAATTAAAAAAAGTACAGAAATGTATCTTTAATAAGAAATAATGAGAGAGAAGAGATAAGATAGCCTTAAAAGAAATAATTGCTAGATATTATATTGTTCAAATTTTCATATAAGCTCTGGCGGTGAGAAAAATAATTAAAAATTTATGCAAGATCTGTAAGAAATATCACTCTTTTTTATGTAGTTTTTAATTAGCCTATCTCTGAAGGTAAAAGTCGTCTGCTTAGTGCGATCACAATAATGCATTTTATATGATAGTACTGTCTGTAATGATATTTGCAAAGTCACAAGTTGTATTATGTATAACCCGTTAAAACTAGTAAGTTATCATAAAAAATGGGAGATGTTTCTAAAATAAATTTTTGTTATAGCGATATTATTTAAAACTTTTACAGAGAAAAAGGGAGAGAGTAAACAAACTACTTATTACATTAATGGAAAAATATTAATTTCTGATAAATTTAATTCAATGAAATCTTAAGTTAGCAGGAGAATTACATACATTTAACTTAATTGTTACATAATTTGATTATTTTTGACTCAAAACAAAAAATACTCCTTTTGCCTTTTGAAATTGTTAGTAATTAATGTTAATTGTTAGTAATTAGATGTTATTACAATTCATTAAATTTAATTTCGGAAAATGAAAAGGGATGGATAAAAGTAAACCAAATGAGCTTCATATTCAGATTTCTGATGCATAATTAATAGATAAACAGGAGATGAAAGGGGAAAATTTTGCTAAAACAGAAAAACTTTTAAATTAAATTCCAAGAATGATTAAAAGATTCGTTTTTAATTACATAAATATGCTTTAAACGATAACATAAAAATTTCTAGAAGTTAATTGAATTCTGATGTTTTAAAATTTTCTCAGTAAATAACAAAAATATCGTATAAAGTAAAAATTAAAGCATTCTTTTTTCTTATTTTTTTTTTAAAAAAAGACTAGTTTTCTCAAATAAAAATTAGAATTTCTTATCAACAAGTAATATAAAAAAAATAGTTTTTAAGTCAATTTTTACTTAGATCAATAACGAAAAATTTTATTTTTTAGCTACTTTTTATTAAATAGTTACAATTAATATAAATATGTATATATATATAGGACAGAATCACAACATTAAGTGGTAATTAGTTTTTTTTAAATTAGCATTAAAGGATCGTATTGTCCTTTTAATTTCAGTCCAACTGCGTGATTTAACGCGTGAGAAAAAAACCTTTTCAAGTTTTGACACAAGTCGCCAAAATGATTGCTAAGTCGCCAAAGTGGCTGTATTTGTAATTCTTTAAATAATTAGTTTTAATCAATTAATTTTTATTAATTATAATTAATTTATTGTATTGTCATCCAGAATGATCCTGTGTATAAAATTTCAGCTCAATTCAGGGCTTTAAAATATATTTTATTAACGATTGAAAATTCCACCAAGATAAATAAATAAATATACAAATATATATCTAAATAAATATATAGACAGTGCGATCTAATAGTAGGAATTGAAAAATAAAATTACACTCTTATTACCAATGTATATTGATAAAAAGGGGAAGGATTTGTATATTCATAAAAGATATAGAGCGCAAACGGAAGTACCAGATGCGTAATGAGCGAGTGAATATTAACTTTGCATTGTTCAGCTACTCGAGGTCTTTTGATGACAGACCTCGTAATTTTGAACCATGGTCAAGTCCTGAGCATGTCTGAGCTGGCATCCCCTCTCTTAACTACCACACCTCACCAATGGGAGGACTTGAGCTCTAGACAAATTTTATGTGCATCGCTCCCCTACATGGTGAATCTTTACCGGTAACAGACTCAAACTTATTACACGCCGACCAGATGTGTAATATTTGGAACTGAAATAATGGGTAATTAGCGTCTTCATAAGGTAGTGTTCTATTGCTTACACATCAAAATCTTTGTCTGGCAATTGGAATTCAGACTTTTTTAAAAAGGAAAATTTGTTTTGGAATCGTTCGGGGAATAATTTGGGTCCTAACACTCAGGTAAAACTTTAAAAAATTATTGCATCGCCTCTGAGATCACATTTTTTGTGATTCACTAATTTTACTTTGGTTTGGTAAATTATTTAGACAAATATTGACAAAAAGCTGAAAAAACCTCAATTTAAATTATTTTTTAATTTTCAACTTGTTCTCTCCTAAAATCTATTTCTCTAAATGATAGGCTATATGGAATTAATATTTGTTTTTTTTATAAGAAAATCAGTAAAAGATAGCAATTACGGGAATTTTTCTCAAATATTGAATCCTAACGAGTGATTAATGATATAAAATGTGTATGATTATTAGCATGATTGCTGATAATAGTTTAAAATTCATACGAGAGAAAAAGTATTTAACCCATTCAAAATACGTAACTGTTATAAACAAGTAAAATAAAAAAATAAGTCAATCCCTACTTAGATTTAACAAAGAAAAATTTTGTTTTATCTACTTTTTATTAGATAGTTACAATTAATATATAAATATGTATATACATATGAAAAAATCACAACATTAAGGGTTAGTTAATTTTTAGTAATTATCATTAAAGTATCGTATTGTCATCCAAAACAATCGCATATATATAATTTCAGCTCAACTAAATGCTTTAAAACGTGAGAAAAAAAAAATTTTCAAGTTTAAAAACAAATCGCCAAAATGATCACTAATTCACCAAAAAAAAATGTCAAAGTGATTGTATTTGTAGTTCCTTAAATAATTAGTTTTAATCAATTAATTTTTATTAATTATAATTAAATTATTGTATTGGCATCCAAAATAATCCTGTATATAAAATTTCAGCTCAATTGAGTGCTTTAAAATTTAGTTTATTAACGATTGAAAATTCCCCCAAGATAAATAAATAAATATATAGAGAGTGTGAGCTAATAGTAGGAATTGTAATACAATTTTAATGAGTTTTCCATAAGATACAAATATAGTTGAGAATTTAATCAAAGTATTCAAAACCATTTTATGTACACACAAATTTCAGGAAAACGTTTTTGTGGGGGATAAATAAAGTTTTATAAAAGATAAATGTTGACATTCTCTATAAAAAGTTGCGAAATGATTATGTTTCATACAGAAAAAAAGGAAACTTTTTGAAAAATAAGTTAGGTTTTATTTAATAAATAAAAAAAACAGTATAAAGGCTAGCAATGTAAGCAATGAAATGGTAAATAGAGACATTAATATGTTTTGTGAAGTGCAACAATACATTAAACAGTAATCTTAGGTAGGAAAAAGTCATATGGGAGGAATGATGAGAGGAAAAATGATAGTTAACACTGTCAACTTGCCCGAGAAATATTTATTATATTTTTGCAAAAGTGTTTTACTACGTTAAAAAGCAGGAATTTCAATTCAATGTTTGTTTAATTAAATACATGTGTAAACTGTTGTGTTTCAAAACTTAAATTTTAATTAACAGTGTACTGTTAATATCGCAATGATTTTTTATGAGGTAGAAAACTAATTTTACGATGGGTAACAAATCAATTTAATACTTTATATCAAGTGCATTAAAAAGATAATAATAATAATAAAAAAAGATTTTTTAAAAGAAAATTGCAGATATATTTTTAAACCAAACAAAATAAAGATCATGATTTCTAATTATTTCGAGTTAACTAAATTGGTTTATTTATTTCAGCCAAACATATATTTAAACATGAACATCTTCCACTACTGAAAATGAGTGTATGGAACTAAATACTTTTTTATCTTTTCAAAAGAAGTAAACACAGACATTGGAGATACTTTTTCCTTTTTCATATATTAAGAAAAACGTTATATATAAATATGTGTAAATATTTATACATAAAGAGGAGGGTATAAACCTGTATAAAAGTAATATTTAGTAGTGTCTAAATTTTTCTTTTTATTTGCATTTGTGTTATTATAAGAACACAATATTTTATGTGTAAAGATATCAGTATAGTTTCGTTTAATGAGTATAAAATAAGTGTGGTATTATATGCCTTGGCAAAACATTTTTTCTTTATTATTTTATAATAATAAAAAACATAATGATTGTTCTATGATGTGATATACATATTGAATAAAATTATTTATTTCAGTCAATAATGAATAATTTGATTCCATTTAAAATATTATCTTTTGATCTTTAAATGAATGCACTTGATAAATTTCAATTGTAAATTATGATTCTTATTGCAGATATTGAATATCTAATTACTTAACGGAAGAAATTAAAACTAAAATCAGTTAATGTACAGAAATTTACACCCATATAATGGATATTTCTTATAAGATAGAGATATAATTTTTTTAAAATAAAATATTACACAGATATTGAGTCACTAATTTGAGGGAATTGAAACTTTATTTCGGAAAGATTATCTTGAGAATCCTATATTACTCATAATTTTTTCATTACCAATACGTATATTTAAAATGAATTAAATATATTTTAAAAAGCAAAACGTAATGGAGAAGATGTTTGTTGTTTTAATCAAAATTTCATATTTTTGAACAAAATTGCTCATGATAGGTTGTAGGAGTAACGTGTCCAAACATACCTTACTGCGACTTTCAGTTTTTCACTTTTTGAACTATAAGAATTAAACTGCCATTATTATGCAAAATTGTAGGTACTCTTCAATAATATACAAATAGAATTTATATGAGATTATTGCAATTTCAAATTATTAAACACTTTTCCTTTAGAATATGATGTGTTGACTTTTCTTAATATAGAACTTGATAGAAATGTATACTTTCAAAGAACATGTGTGTTGATTGTTTTGAAAGAGTAATTGAAATATCTTTGAAATAAACAAACTGATGGAACATTGTTCGAAACAATATATTTTGACCTTAACATTTGTAATTTAAATAACAAACTAAACGAGAAAATAAGGCTATAAGTTATTCATTTTCTCAAAATTGGAAATCTCCTTGGAAATTGGATGAAACTTGTCTTTGCAGTGGAAGATTAGAATTGCTATTTTGGAATCGAGACAGTGAAATCAGACTTCTCTTCTGCGAGGAAATGAAGTAATGAATACAACAATGGTTGAATACTGATTGAATAAAGAAAATATAAAAAATATATTTTCCTTTTAAAATAAAATTAGTCCAACAAAAGTGCAATATGTTTCTTTTGAAGTCATTCATTACACTAAGCTATAGGTAAGTAATCCAGTAAAGAAATATCAAATTGCATATAGTGACGCTTAAATGTGATATAATTTTAAAAAATGTCATGCTACATACCTTGCAGTGAGAAATTTGGCATATTGCTTTTGAAATTACCTATATCATTAAAAAACAAGTTTGAAAACAAAATCAAATATCTTAAATATCTGTTTTATATTTTGATTCAGTAAAATCTTTTTCCACATCTATTTACATTTCTGAAAATGAAAATTTTTAAAATTAATTGAAGAGTTCTCTTTGATATTTCGCGCGACCGTAAAATTTAGAAGGTTATCAAATATATACGTATATATAACGTTTCAGTTTGATTCTCATATAATTAAGTACAATTAAAAGAAAAAATTATAATATTTGCAATAAAATAAAAAATATTTGAAAAAAATAATGCACAAAATTCGACAAAAAATATTCACATAAATGCATGCCAGAATTTAGATAAAAAAAATTCTGCACTTTTTATAATGTATATCTCTAACTAAAATTTGACTAACAAACTAAAATTTGAATTTAAAGTTTAAAATAAATAACACGCGTATACTGGGTGATTTGTTACCAGACCAATAAACTTGCAGTATGTGTAGGAGGTACAGATATGACTCAGAATCACATATAAATGCAGGGTTGCAAATCTGTTAGTTACGAGCTATTGTGAAAAGAAGCAGAGAAAAATAATTGAAGCAGCTGCATATCAATGGGACAGAAAATATTTTATTAAAAATTGTACTGTGACAGGTGTTCGATAGGATGACCAAAAGTCCCCTGACAGACCTGACATAGGAACTGTATGGAATTATTTACTATTTGGAGGATTTTTTGCATATCATGTATCCTTCCGGCAGATAGAAAAATTCGAGCGATAAGAACTTCAACTTATGGAACATGTGTCTTGTACCCAAACTCTTCATGTGACTTCGGAAGAAGTCCATGCGTGATAGGTCCGGGAACTTAGCTAACACGACCTATCCTCCGCTTTCCAGAAATTGCGTTGAAGTGACGGAGATGTGAACTCCGCAATGGGGAGGAACTTCGTCATGCTAGCATCATATAGAACAGCGCAACGCCAGAAGAACATGTGTGAAGTTTGGGCACGACTTGTAAGAAGAACAGACATGCCTTACCGTCCAAAGTAAGGATTCCATCTGATAAGAGGCTGGGCGGCCCTCGCGCGTTTTCTTTTAAAAATTTCTAGATTTTCCTCTCTGACCGGATTTGGTCGCATTCTTTCGAAAGGGAGCGTCTCCCACCCCCGGATCGGTAGGCCCATACATTTTATAAAGTGTAACTCTGCGTGATTGGGAACACCCAATCGTAGACTCAGCTTTGAAGACAGTAGATAGATTTAGGGGTGATCCGGTTCAATATTTAATGAAACGCTCGCCAATTTCGATGACATTTCTTTTAAAACTTATAAGATCCCCCAA
>BMAV01005809.1:0-12523 GCA_019973955.1 Trichonephila inaurata madagascariensis | reverse complement strand
GAGTTTAAAAAAATTATAAAATGGATGCTGCAGTGTTATAAACATTGCTGACATAGGACAGCTAATATATAAAATAATTTATATATATAGTGGGAATTCTCTACAAACGAGAGATGAACATTCATCAATCAAATTCAAAAACCACAGAGACAGTAAGAAAACCACACAATGAAGGACACATGACCAATCGAAGTTTTAAAAAATGGATGATGCAGTATTATAAACATTGATGACTTAAATCTCAGCTTATATATAAAATAATTTATATAAAAGTGGGGTTGAACATGTTTTGTGGCCAGCCAAAAACTTGCCCCTTTATGTTAATAATACTGAGCAAAAACCTATCGAAAATAGTAGATAGGAATGTCTAAATCCATTACAAGATGAAGATTACTTACCTCAAAATTTTCACTTAAAAATGCAGACCCCGCGCTAAATCTGAATGCAATAAATAAGTTATTGGACCCAAAATCGGATTCAAAGCATGTGAATGGTTGTAATGTAGCGCGCGCGCATTTAACAAAAGTATATTAAAATAATAAAAATTAAAATTAAAAATAGAGAGTTTACAAGCTTCCATAACTTTAGTGACACTAGTTATATAAGAATTAAATTATCATAAGTAATTTTATCTAATATTAGAACAAGGAGGTAACTATAACTATTAAAAATGATAAATTTATAGCAATAAACCATTATTATTCTAAAAATTCTTATCCTTAATATTTCGAATTGCTTTATTCATATAACTATTAATAAAATTAATTGAGTATTTCTGATTTAAGCAATATTTAGTAAAATTTTATAGTTATTTATTATTTCTGATTTTTTAAACTAGAAATTAATTGCTTTGTGTATAATTAATAACAATATTTCTGAATATAGAAACATGTAAATTACTCTCACAATGAGGAATATGTATATATATAATATATACATCAATTATGTTACATAAATATATGTTACGCATAGTATATGAGTACATTGTTAAGAAGGTTGAAGTACTTTACTATTAATATCACTTATAGTATTAATTACAGTTATAATCTCCCATTATTAATCATTGCGACAAGTGGCTTGTGGCAATTTAAGTATGATACATGAACGTTGGTAGATACATGATTTAAGAATGGTGAAAAAGTCTCATAAATGGTTTTAAACATACCCAGTCTTCCTCAGTGATCTATGAGAAAAAAAAATCCCAAATTAATCTCTAATTTTAAAAATTGAACTAATCTCTATTACACATTCATCTTTAACGAAATCATTATTGAAATCTCCACCAAGTATGAGTAAATGTACATTATACTGTCTCTTCAGTAGTTTAGAATCACCGTCCGTACATGATAAAGCTCACATTCATCATTCATATATATATATATATATATATATATATATGTGTTGTTGTGTGTGTGTGTACTTTAGAATTTAAAAATAGATTTCAAACATTCATTATGAATTTTCATTATATAAGGAGAACATTCAAAATGACTGAAACGTTTAAACATTTGGTTCGTAAATTAAGATAATGGTTGACAAACGGAAGAAACTTTTGTAGAAAAATGGAAAACTATCTGGTGTAAAATGTATTATAAACAACAAAAATATTCATTATTTTACTGTAAAAATTTCTTTGTTGGGACTTGAAATTTGAATATTAATAATCATTTTCCAATTTCTCGTGACAACCGTTTGTTTACAAAATGGCACTAAAACAAAAATATAGTTTATTGAAAGCGACAAAAATAAATAAATAAAAAAAATTTATTAAAATAAAGGAGCAAATGCCTTAAGAAAGACAACTGTTAATGATTTTTTTAGATTAATTATGAGGGTAAATTTTAAAATAAAGGATAATTAATATTGTTTTAAATAACAGTTTTAAATCTATCACTTTTTCTTTAAATTATATGCTTATTGAACGGATTATAGAACCCACGACCAATAGATTCGAAACCTAGTAACAGGACCACTATACAAATGGATCACACCTTCTCGGAGGCTGTTACTGGCTCATTAAGTTACCGCTAAAGTACTCAAGCACCTTCTTTCTTCCTACAGCGATTTGGCACATGCGCAGAACACAGCGTAACGCATTTTTGTTAACGCTTGTTGAAATTTCACTACTCATAATATTTCCATGCCAGGGGCTTCATATGAAAATCGATTCTAAAGGAGTCAACTCCAAACAAATAACTTTTGTCACTTCCAAAAAAAGCGAGACAAATAGATTTTTACCCCATAAGTTGTCAATATAGGGGATCTGACCAAAAAATCATTGGTCAAAAAACAGTTTATCAAATTAAAGATTTAGTGAGCCTGCGGTGAATCTGTGTCCCGAGTGACTGCTTCCGAGTTACAGACAGCTATGCGTATGATGTATTTTCAAAGGTAATCAAGTCACCAAGATAACTTGCTATGTTACTGCAAACATCATCTAACTGCTCGTTTTGAAGCTTGTTGTTTTGCAAATGATCTCATTTCTTGACCCAAGACTTGTGACATGTCAGTACGATTCATTTAATTCTTGAGGGTACCATATCTATCTTCTCGGTTGTTACTGATAGTGGGTCACTGAGCGTACCGAAGGATCATTTTGAACAATTTGATTCCTTTTTCTAATGACTGCTATGGGGACTTATCCGACGCTGCAATACACTGCTTTACGGTAGTCTACAACGCGACCTCTTTCAAAGTCAAAAAGTCTAAATCCTATAACCATATCAGGGATGATTTTAAGAGAACAATTATCCTTCAACATCTACCTACGAGAACATTATGGAGCTCGGTACTGTCTTAAACCAGGAGTGGGGTCCCTTTCCAAATAGGCTTCTAAACTGCTTTGTGCCCATTATGTTGTAACACATGGTCAACAAGAGTGCGAGTGAATCATAGCACATAACTCATGATCAGTTCGGCATCTCTACACTATGAGCAAGATTGATAATCATGAGTACATAGAATAACTTTTGAATGGTATATTTAAATAGTATTTTTTAGAGATTACACTCATTTGCAACCATTTTATGCAATTTGAAGCTATCATGTGACACACTCATACAATGTCTAAGATAATAACCATATTGGTGACCAGAAGTCGCATCCGAGGGAAATGGGTCCAATGTTTTGCATTTTTAATGCATTTTTGAATATAAATTAAGCCTTGTACAATTATTGTCCATAATAAACTTGTTAGACATTTAAAAAAAAAACCATGCGAAATATTATTTTTCGGATCCGAATTTTTATGGTCTCCTTGTGTTGTTTTTCCAATCCCGTTCCATGATCTCAATGAAAATAAACAAACCAATTCGAACCCGAACTTTTTACAAGTTTCGTGATTTGTGGTTGGCAGCAACTGCAATGCAAATCGAGCGACTTTTTAAACTCGGCTCATGTTAGTTTTTTTGGGAGAAAGAGAAAGAAAGGACATATAAGAAGTGTGTTTTAGCTATTAAATAGAGAGGGTCTGGGTTGGCTATGCAACTATATGTTGCATCACCATTTTAAGATGATAAATTCGTTTTAAATATTAGACTGCAAGAAGACGGTTTGATTCGGATGTCTGGTAAAGTTGATTTTTTTTAACTGAGATTTTATTAGTCAACTTATTGTTTTTGATCGCTCCAGTAACGAGCACATTGACTTTATCCTTGATTATTAATAAATGTCATTTTTAAGTAACTGCTTTCATCTTTATGCTTCCTCGACACAAAAATTTTCACTGCTTGCTTTGCCAAAGCTTGGGTTAGTTTACCAGGAAATGTAACAAAACTACACAATTATCAAAAATATAAATTCGTAGAAAGAAAATAAGAACAAAAGGAAGTGTATAATAAGTGTTTAGTCCCTTACTTAACTGTTCCAATTAACAAAAATCCGCAATTATTGAAACCAGCCATTTTCGTAGAGGAAAATAATGGAGAGTTTACATTATATAACTTAATGAAATGAGATAAAAGAGCAGGAATGTAAAACATTTGAGAACTTTGTCGGAGATCTAAAACATCACAATCCCCAAAAACGGGGGAAAATTTTCCCTTTAAAAAAAAAATTTAAAATCGGTGTATCCGTTTTATTATAAAGAAAATCTTGTTTTTCTCACATTTCTACTATCTGGTAAGATAATTCTTGTAATAAAGGTAGATAGATGCCTTCTTACAGCATTGATAACAATAATAAAAACATGTTATTGATTCTTCGAAATACCTTTTATGTTCAATACGTAGTATATCCACGTACCCTTGGATTTTATCGAGGGGATTAATCTTTATCAAAGCAGTAAATAGTACTGAAATATTAACAGCTATGTACTTAATTGTAAATCATTTGTTTAGATGAAAAATATGTTTCGTATTATTACAGCTTAAGTCTGAAATAATATTTCAAGTGTAGAGTATTTTATTGTGGCGCAAAAACCTGAAAAGAATTGCACGAACGATGTCTATACGATAGTTAACTATTATCAGTAATGATGTACACAATAGACGTATATAATGTGTATGCCCCAATATATAATTAAAAAACATCATATATTTATATAAATTACCAATTTATTATAAGCTCACCAAAGCAATGATACAATTTCTTTTAAAGTGTTTTGTAAATATCCTCTTATAAATACATTTTAAACTCTTTCAAATACAACTGCTAAAAATTTCCTACTTTATTTTCACTGTTTTTTTACATTCTCCCGCAATTTTTTTTTGGAATTAAAAAATCGATTGTTAGGAAAATTACTTTGCTGAAATGTGTGCAAAACCATATGGAAATAACAAGAAACGTAGAAACAACACTCACATGCAAATGATTAACGAAATTAACAAAAATCTGCGCTATATAAAAGTTTATCCCGCCTTTAATGCGACCCAATTTCACAAAAAACCCATAAACCCCCCTAGGTTTATTTTGGTACTTTTTCGTTTTATGTTTTGTTTGTTTTTGAGGGGTTTTTGCAAGTTTGAACTGAGTAGGAGAAGAATAACAAAATAAATTATATCAACAATTTATTAAAAAATCCATTTGACTCCAAAATACACTCATGGACAAAAAATTAGCGCACCAAAGAGTCAAACTACTTTGATATAAGTAAATGATTACAAAATCAAAGAAAAAGGATCATTTATTTCTGAGAAAAAGACAAAAGGACGGAAGATTTAATACCCTGTTGAACCTCCTCCAGCGCGAATGCACGATGCGATACAATCGGGCAATAAGACATAAAAGTTCTGTATGATGTCTTCAGAATTTCGTTCCATATTTGCTGAAACCCTTTTCCCCTCTAGTTCGTTTAAAACTCGGGGGATTCCGAATTTTTGTTTAATGATCCCAGATATACTCAATTGGAGACAAATCTGGGATTCCGGCGGGCCCAAAGGGAAAAAAGTATTAACATTTTAAAAATTTTTATAAACCCCCCTTGCGGGGGAGGCTACTTGGCTGGGGGGCCCGGCCTGAGTGGCAACTCATGTGGTTGCAGGATTTCATGGACATACCTCTGTTTCCTATGTTGCCACTGATCAATCCCTGGGGTGACGGGTGTGTTGTTGGAAATGTCACCCCATCCCCATCAAAATCAGCTGTGTGGAGCGGGGTTTTCCCCGTAAAGCAAGGCAGGATTGGCCTTTACCAGGGGGTCCCCACCCCCGAACACGATTTAATACTGCTGAGATTGAATCGGGATTCCCGCAAAGTACGCCCCCTTCCCCCGGCGTGGCACCCCCCCAAAGGGGAGGCGTCGATGGGTGGGTGTCAAGGGCAGTACTGTAACGGGTGCCAAGATCCCAAATGCCCCTTCAGCCGGCCCCTTCGTATGCCCTTAAGAAGACACGGGGGCCCCTAGTGAAGGTGCTCCTGGGCTTAAAAGGCCCGATGAAGCAGTTGGATGTACTTTTGTGCATTTTTTAAAAGATGTGGGGGTTTTTCACGATGCCCGGTCTGTAAAGGGGCCCTTCCCCTGATTCTGGTCTTCGTGACATCTCTCGAACCCAAAATGACCCCAAAAACCCCTCCACACAAACAAACCAGAGGGCCTTAATTGACAAATATTCGCCTAACTGACCACCCAGCTTCCCATCATGCTGATGATTTCCCCTCTCAAATAGGGACAACTGTCATATTGTTTTTAAAACCGGGGAATGGATGTTTTATTTTGCCCTTTCCTTTTTTAAACCCAATTCGCCAAAACAAGCTTTGAACCGTTTTTACCCGGAAAACGCAATTTCCCCCTTTTTAAAACGAAAGGGCTTACCTGCTTTTTTTATTTTTGCCCCTTCGGCGTGCCATGCCCAAGTTTCCTTTCAAAAACCCAAAATTTTTTTCTTGGGTTCCCAACAAATTTTGGGCCAAGTTTTAGTTTTTTGGAATTTTTCCATATTTTTGGTACCAAATTTGAAAAGAACAATTTTTATTTTTTTTATTTTAAAAAAGAAAAGCGTTTTTTAATTTTTTTTTTTAAATTTTTTTTAAAAAATCAGCATTTATTATATTTAATGAATCAGCTAGTACTAACAGAATTTTTTTAAATATTGTTATACAAAAACATAAAACGTAAGAACACGCTTCCATCGCCCTCAAAGAGAAATTTGTAAGCATGCTATTGATTGGAGTAAATATTTTCTTACCTTTTTTATTTTAATAGTAATATTTTTACAGCAGAAATTGTTGATCCAAAAGAGCAAATAATCCGTATGAATGTAACCAGGACGCTAACTTTCCCAGACAAAATTATTTTCGAATTACCCATAAATTACAAGTCTCTATAGCAGGAGTACTCAATCTTTTTTTCTGCCGGACCGCATACGTATGTTAGTTATTTCACGCTGGCCGCAATACGTATGAATGGGGAGGGGGGGAAAGGGAAATATTTTAAAACCAAGATATAATAGAAAATTTATGTGGAAAATTGATCAAAATATTAAAACTTCAATATTGCTTTTTTTAATTGTTATGTTTCTGTTTTTTATTTTTGTCACTGAACTTTTCTAAACAGGAAGCATTTAAGAATCACTCCTTCACAATTTCTGCATCAGTAAACGGTTTCATATGATTTCCAATAATATAATGAATTTCAGAGGGTGCCTTTGAAAATCGCTGTGACATCACCAATAATAAAACTTTTTTCTTTTTGCTGTTGTAAAGGTTATTCAAAGGTTTAAAGCCTATTTAGCACCTCTTGAAAGAAATCTTCGAGGAAAAGTGTCATTGAACGTTTCTCGTTTATTGGTACCTATTGAATACAACATTTTCGTGACAAATCAAACAATTATTGATCCATGCTTGTTTTTCACTTCAAAATAGTCAACTTCCCAAACATCTTGAAATAACCTACTTTCTTCGAATGATTTTCGCTTTCAAGGTATGAAAGATAGTTAAAAATTAGTTCAAAAAATGGTCGCTACTCCAGTGTTGACTATTCTCACTAATTACAAAAAGAATATCAATTCGCTCCCAAACGACATCGACAGCAAAAAGTAACATTTACATATTTGATCTCTTAACAAAGAATTTTCCATCAAATTTTCATAAATAAATAAATTTCTCAAAGCAATGGGCCATGACCGGCCCACTTAAAAAGGCCGTTGGACTGCGTGCGGCCCGCAAGCAGCAGGTTTATATCACTGCTCTATATTATATATATAATATTCATTAAATAATTTCTTCCAAAGTTACAGAATAGAATTGGCGGAAATAAATACTTATGTTCGCGAACAAATCATTATTTTAAGCATAAATACTTTTTTTTCGGACAGTCTATTAAAATCTAAATACATACGACGGTTAAATAAGTTTGCATTCCAACTAAAATTATATAACTTTATACATTTTTCTTTGCATATTTCAAGTTAAACATACTGGTACATGAAAATATAAAGCATTATTTGTTGTATTCGTTTTCCGATAGTTTCGGCTCCTTGTTTGTTTCAAATTTAAATATATTATTACGCATACTGACGTGCTTTTTTGTATATCATGTTCAAACAAGAAGAAAAATTATTCATGCATTGTAAAGAATATATTTATATCTAGAAAATATGGGGTACAGAGTAAGCATAAACTTGACTTTTAGGGGTAAATTCTTTTGTATTATTATTTACTTTGAAAAATGCGAGCACATATGACGGCATTATGCTTCAGTATATTTTGCATCTAATAAAATATCCTATTAAACTTAAGCCTTAAATATACTTCGTGGAAGTAATACTACTTTAATTTATGTAAGAAGTTTTCACTTCCTTTGAAAAATATTATATAAATAGAATAGAATATATTATTTTTAAATGAAAATTTTCGTTGAATATTTTATCTGCTATAAAATAAATTTTCAGTTAAAACATTTTGTTGTCTTATATTGAAACTTAGAGTACATAAAAGGACATTAAATTCAATTGATTAATTAAAATTCAATCTATTTAAATTATTTTCTTAAAAAAACCTAACATGCTTGACAAAAAATTGTCAAATTGACAATAAATATTAATTCAAATACCTTGGCACATTCATAAGAAAAATAATATGCATTTTTTATTAAATCACTTTTAGGTAATTTAAAATAAGAAAATTAAAATTTTTTTACCTTTGTAAAAAATAAAAGAAATACCTAAAGAACTTTTTAAAAAAAATTTTGATACATAAAATAAAATACATTCTACAAGAGAGATAACACTATAAAATAAAATACATTCCACAGATAACACTATAAAATAAAATACATTCTACAGATAGTACTATGTAGAGCAAAATACATTCTATAGATAAAACTACAAAATAAAATACTTACTCTACAGACAAAACTAAGCCTATAATTTACTCACACAATATCTTTATATACAATAATAAGAAGTATTAGAAAATGATTTAATAAACGATTACTAAAAAAAAAATATTAACAAAAACAGAAACATGCTGTAAATTATATCTGAAATAAAAAGAATTATAAACCTAATTCTTAACTTTCTATGTCAGGTGTTACATCTACTACCATAGTAGACTATTCTTTAGAAAAATGGTATCATTATATATGGAACTTCTCAAATGTAGTTTAAAAAAGCATTTAAGATTGTTGATGAAAAAACTTTAAAATAAAACCAATTAGGCCTAAATTTAAAAAAAAATGTGTGCCTTATTCAATGTATATCATCAATTCCTACTATTAGCTCACAATCTCTATATATTTATTTATATATTTATTTATTTATATGGGTGGAATTTTATATACATGTTTATTTTGGATGACAATACAATAATATAAAAATAATTAATAAAAATTAAAGGATTAAAACTAATTATTTAAAGAATTACAAATACAACCACGTTGACATCATTTTTGGGGACTTAGCGACTCTTTTGGCGACTTGGGTCAAAACTTGAAAAAAGTTTTTTTCTCAAGTGTTAAAGTATTCAGTTGAAATGAAATTGATACACACGATTGTTTTGGATGACAATACAATACTTTAATGATATTTAATAAAAATTAATGACCACTTAAATGTTATGATTCTGTCCTATGTATATACATATTTATATTAATTGTAACTATTTAATAAAAAGTAGCGAAAATATAATTTTCCTTTGGTGATTTAAGTAAGAATTGACTTAATTTTTTTTTATTTTTTTTTTTTTGTTGCATTGCATCTATACTTTGTACTTAGGTATTTGTACCAATTTCTTCAAATCAAAAAAATCTCCAAAGGCCAATATTGGAAACCCTTCCAACGTGCTTGTCCGAACATAATGAAAAAAGTTTTGGGCGAACGGGGGAAATTTTTTTTTTTTTCTCTTCGTCCGGGGAAATTTTGCTAAAATAATGTATGACCGCATGATACTAACAAAAAATTATTTCATTAACATAAAATCAATTAAAAAATTTCAAGTGTTGTACTTAAAAACCAAAGGAAGGAAATGTAACATATCCCTTGTATTTACTCCCTTAGAGAAGCACGTTTTTTGATTAATCCTGATACTAAATTCTTCAAGTGGTCTTTTGACAAAAGTTAGAAAATAAAAAAATATATATTCATTACAGTCATTGTATCATTAAGTCTTAAATTTTTTCACTAAATTTTTAAAAAAACATACATACATGCATACATTTAAATGTATGCATTAATTTGTACAAGATTTCAAACGAAATTAAAAGTAATATTTAAGAAAATCCTAATGAATTTTGTTAAATAAAATCATTCTGTGGTTCTTATTCTAACACAAAGAATGTTATATTAATTTTTTTTTTAATTTATCTAAACTTTTTAAGATAAACTGTATTCTTGGCTTATACACGGATCTGTTTGTATTCGGAAATACACGGTACTTAAATAATATTGGTAAAAAATAAAAATGAAAGTACTTCGCAGCCGGAAAAATAAATGCTGGCTATCAAATACAAATAAAATCTAATCCGATAAGAAGTCAGTGTATATATTATTTGAATATTTTGAGTAATATAACTTAAATGTTTTCACTACCTGGTGTTGTCCGTAAATTTTCTTCTATTAACATCAAGTGTTAAATTTTGAAAAATGGATGTATAACCTATAGTGCTTCTTTTAGACGTACCAAATAAGCAAAGCATTATAGAAAAATAATAGCATACCCTGTGATACCATGTAATCCAATGGAAACTTTAATTGGAATTAATTTTAGAGTAATTATTTAAAAATCTTTGCAGTCTCTTGCAATATAAATACATAGTAGAAAATATCAGGGGAAAAAATATATTCTGGAGATTCTCATATAACAATCTACTTGTAATAGCAGAAATATAGTGAAACTCTCCTGGTTAATCCTTCATGTAAATGAAAACAAATAACTGAAGAAACCACGGATACATTTAATAATTTACTATACAAAAATACTTAACACAAATTCTCTCAGCATTTTAAATATAATTCATTATGGTCTATTCTATTAAATACACCCTGAAAAGCAATTTTTCTTTCTTTTGGGATCAAAATATCTCACTTCTATTCCTTATCAGAGCACATGAAAGAGATAAAAAAATATGTATTAATACCAAAGCAAAAATATAAAATATTACTTGGATTTAACCTTTTTATCTGATATTAAAAAAAAGTTACGTATATGCAGCCTCGAGTGGTTCAGAACGTTTTTTTAAAACATTGTTTTAAAAACACAACCGAGATATCTATCTCGGATTTTATTTTTTGAACAAGATCAAATATGGAACAAGAAAAACGAAATGGAATTTTTTATCAGCAGTTTTACTACAAAGTTCCACCCTTTTGTTTCCTGAAGAAATATACTTTTTCATTGTTAAAAATGTAGAGCCAGATATATGCATGAGCAAAAATAACTTTGTGCACTGGTCTTTTCGTTTTTGTTTACATTAAGTAATGAACTCTGGTACCAGTTTCTGAAGCAAAACTTTATCCTACCACAGAACTCAACAAAACATCATTATATTTCCTTTCCCTTCCCATGAGCTACTTAAAGATTCAAAATTTAAATATATTATTCTGTTTACGAAAGTCAGTTTTTTCGTTTCTTTTGCTTGAATCAAGTACGTAAAACGAGAAAACAGAATAAATTTCCGTTTTTAATGTCAATAGGAGAGTGTAAAGAAAATTACATTATTTTCGGATATAAATAATATGTGCTACTTTTCTTTTATCTTTTGTTAGTATTTGGAGCGAAAATCTTGACTGTTATAGATGACAGTCTATTTCTGGATTTTTTTCCCCTAAGGTACCCATAAAATTTGTGTTGTCCTTGTTTACAATATAACATAATTTAACCCTGGTAATTTTACAAAAAAATCGAATTCTACTTAGCGAATTTAGTAAGAAAACACAATAGTATTTGAAAAGTATTAAGGTATCCGACTACTTGCGAGAAATTTTTTTTTAAAAAATGGAGATATAGAGATTTATTTAGTATATATTAAGAAAAAAATCCTAAAATTAAAAACAGAAAAAATATTTATTAATATTAAAATGGGAAAAAAACTGGTAAAAATGTACAAAAAATTACGTAAATGGGGCCAGCTCTGTACAAAAAAAACTTAAGAACAAATTCTCAATTTTTCAATTTTGATGTATTACTTTGTTGAAATGTTTGAAATGACCTTCAGGATAAGAGATATTTTAATTTTTACAAAATCTAGAACCTTTTATCTTCGGGACTACATGAAATTGCTTAAAAAAAACAGGGATTAAATTCATATAAAGGACTATAAATTTTGAAATAAAACGGTGGTTGATAAATCTGAAGGTTAAAACACTTCTACTGTTACATAGAAAATACACAAAAAATTTCAGCAAATTAATTTACAGACTTTTTGAGCAATCGCTGTCCCAGTTTGAAATTTTCGAAAAAAACACATTTCGAGTAAAACACATTTTAAAGTTTGACATCTTATGTAAAGTTATGTGGTATCTGCTTTTACTAAACACTTGTAGCTTTTGTTCTACTGAATGGAAAATAAAAAACTTGGTATTTTTATAAAGCTAATAAGATGATCTGCAAAATAAAATCATAAAAAAATATTTCAATTTTTGAAAAGTCA
>BMAV01005807.1:19741-41763 GCA_019973955.1 Trichonephila inaurata madagascariensis | reverse complement strand
CTTAGCGACCCTTTGGTGACTTGGGTCAAAACTTGAAAACTTTTCTCACGTTTTAAAGCATTCAGTTGAACTGAAATTTAAAAACACGATTGTTTTGGATGACAATACGATACTTTTGATTTCAATTTTTTTTTTTTTTTTTTTTTATTTTTTTAAAAAAAATTCCTGTAAAAGAGCAATTGTAAAGTAGTAGGCAATAAGGTCCGACACTGTTATTACTATAATTATCTAGTTCTATGTCAATTGACTTTGTATAGTACTTCACACTTGCATATCACGTTTCCTCTGTGAGAAAATGTATGGCACTTAAAAACTTTTAATAGCATTTAACATCTCCCCTTTCAAAACAGCTTAAAAAAGAAAACCTCTATTGTATGTCGACATGAAAAATTGCTTATTTAAGGAATATTTTGAAATTATAAAAGTGCATTACAATAAACAGCTGTATAAATAACACAATGCTGTAAATTTTTATGAAAATTGAAACACTTTTCTGTCTGAAAATGTATTTTGAGAGTTTAGTTAAAAAAATTTATATTGATGAAGACAGTCTTATTAAGTTTGCATTTTCCTGTGTATAAAATAATTTTAAAATTGGTCTAACTTCTTTCTAATATTGGCGTCGAATTGATTTTTTATTTTATTTTTAAGAGTGATATGTAGATTGCATAGAGATAATATTGTTCAAAAATTTCAAGTAACAAAAATTTCGAAACAAATTATTTTAGACAAATTACTTATGCAATTCTCTTTTATTCCAAAGGGAAAAAAATAATACTAAGCTTAACTAATAACTTGTTTTTTTCTTTTTGAATTCAAGTAACTTTCGAAATAAGCTAATTAAATTTAATCCGTGAATTAAAATTCAGTTCGGCCATGACATTAAAGCACAATATTGTTTGAAATAGGACAAACGTTTTTTTTTTTTTTTCCTTTATCAACTGTCTGTCAGCGACAGATACTTCATTTCTCATTACTAAGCTATAAAAAATATACATAAATTTTTTTAAAAAAATCCATTTGCTTAGCGGACTTTTAAAAAACTCCCAAAAGTTGTTATGTGCGCTTCCGTCCACACATCGTCTTTCTTCATTTCTAAAAGAAACGCATTTCTTCTGTATGTAATTATCTTTATAATGGAAATGTATCGGAAAATAAAATTACCGCATCCCATCACTGTATTCAGAGACTTCAAAGAGTTGAAACGTACCAACTTATTTGAGGAGCAAAAGGACTATATTATTATTATTTTAATAACGTTTGATTTATTTTTAAAGAGATTGAGTGTTCATATTAAAGTTTCTCAAAAAAGTAAGTCGAGAGCTGTTGGCGTAATTTTGACCCACGATCAATTGACGAGGATGATGAAGCTGACACTCCCTCTCCAAACTATCAAGCCAATCCAACGGGAGGACTTTGAGCCACGACAGATTTAATGTGCGTCAGCCGCTCTACACGGCAGGTCTTCAGATGCACAAGGGCTTGAATTCATGACACGCTAGCCACAAGTTCATGACCACTACCACCAGGTTATGGCGGTGACATACGAGTTTAAAATAGCATTTACTATTGTTTTAAAATAATTCAACAAATTAATAAAAAAAAAATGTATAAATGTGTAATTCTATTAAGAACTAGGTTCCTCATGGTTTTCACGCGATTTCATCAACAAAGTTTTGAATCAAACAAAATATCAGTAATTAATTGGTTATTATATAGTACTCTTACAATACCTCTGTCGCCCATCTGGTATAGTGGTTAGCGACGCTGACTGCTGTGCCATAGGGTCTGATTTCGAATCCCGTAAAAGGCATGGATGTTTGAAAATGTATAGTGCCGTTACGGCATGGGGGTACTCCAAATAGCCGTCGAGACTCCTCTCGTGAGGTTGGTGGAAGAGAAAGAGTGGTGGGAGGACCCTGACACCCCCAGGGTATTCTCCTTCAAAATTGGGGTGAAACCGAACTTACTGTCACCTGTTTGGGGCTCGTGTAAGGCTAACGACAGGCATTCATCTATTCCCTTGCCATGATGAATTTCGTGGGCCTGGATCCCCTTCAGGGGTCTCGGTAGTCTAGTGGTTATAGAAGTGAACTTGCGGTTGGAGTGTCTGGGTTGAAGTCCTGGAACCACTGAAGACCAACCTCGTAGAGTTAAATGTTAAATATGTCGTGACTCAAAGCCCTCCCGTTGGTGTAGTGTAGTGTGGAAGTTAGGAGAGGTGTGTGTGTTGTCTTCTTTCTTTGACTGATGTTCAAAATTAGGAGGTTCGTCGCCAATAGTTATCGTGTTGCCTTATAGTGAACCTTTAATGTAACTCTCGCCCTCTCACAACATACCTTTTCCTCAATTTACGATGTGTTTGATCTTTCTCTTTTATGACCCAAAAAATATGTAGTCGGACCTCTATCTATAACGAAGTCGCTAAATCCCGGAAAAAGTTAGTTATATGGAAAATTCGTTATAGAGAGGTACATTTTTTAATATACTTTTTAAACCACATAAAACAAATGTTAAATTCATAAACACTATATATTAAAAAAAATATTATTTACACACCTTTTTTTAAATTAATATATGTTTATTTTATATATCTTACCCATCAAAAAAGAAAGAAAGAAAAACTGCAAGGAAAACAAGAAAAAATGCATTTCTGATATTAAGAAACAAATTTTACACTAAAATTAATGAATTTTAAGGACATTTTATAATTTAAGGCATACAAGTAATATTAAACATACATTATTTTATAATTAGAACACGGGGACACAGGACAACTCCACTGAGGGTGAAAGAGGATATCGAAGATGTTTCTAGTGAACTGGCAATGAGGGCTTAAGGTTGCACTTCTTGGATGAAACGTCCAGAACTCTAGTGCTCTCGGTGAGTTAGGATCGAATAAAACCAGTTCAAGATTTATGACCACCATAAATGTGTTAAGGGAGAATAACTTGAAATTTTTTCAGAAATACTTTAAAAAAAGGGAGAACAAAAGTCGAATCACAAAAGAAAAAGTTCGTTATATAAAAAGTACACTTCGCTATAGAGAGGTTATTTTACGAAAAAAATCGTGAAATGTTTAAGGTTCCAGGAAAAAGTTCGCTATATAGAAAAATTCGCAATATAGAGGTTCGTTATATAGAGATTCGACTGTATGTAAATCGTAGAGATAAAGAAAAACAACTATACTGATAGAAAAGAAACACGTACAAAAGGGTACATATTATGTCTTTTCTATGTTACCGTAGAAAATCCGATGTATATCGCGCACTTTTAACACAAAAATAAATTTCAAAATTTACTGTTGCGCGTTATACGCTGCGGGTATAAAAATGTGATAGCTTTAAAAATAAAAAAAGATATGAACACATAAAAAATTAGACTTCTCCACATATATTGAAATACCATTTATATGTAAAAGAAATGACATTCCTTTTGAACTTAAAGGGTTGTATATTCCTAGAAGTTTATTATTTTTCAAAAGGATGGGATAAAAGACCCCGAATAAACGATTCCAAGACATAAAGGCATTGAACACGTACATTTCAGGTTTCTTCGTAAAAACAGGGGTTCACATTATACGGCGAATATACCTAAAAATTTAAAAATACAATTTGAAAGTACAAGTAAGCATTATACGCCAGGTTTTACGGTAAATACAACAATCATACGCACGGGGAAAGAATTTATAAATGCTTTATGTGCAATTCTTCATTCAAATGGCACACAAGGGGGGGTCCAGGGTCGAAAGTCCACCATTCTTGTGTGGCCGTGGTAGCCGAGTGGTATAGGTATCGGATCGTGGCTTGCCTTGTCACGAGTTCGAGCCCAGTACCCCTAAAGACCCGCCGTGTAGGGCAGCGATGCACGTTAAATCTGTCGAGAGCTGAAACGTCCTCCCGTTGGTGTGGTGTGGTAGTTAGGAGAGGGGGGTGCCAGCTCAGGTGTCGTCCACGTCACTTGACCATGGTTCAAAATTACGTGGTCCGTCGCCAAAAGCCCTCGTGTAGCTGAACAATGTGACGTTAATATTCAATCAATCAACCACCATTCTTGTATCATGCTCCTTTTGATTTTGTCGATTTTCGGGAACAAAACACAGAAAAAAACTAATTATTGAATAAATAGTTAGTATTAATTAACAAAATTATTCATTAATAACAAGTATTTAATTAAATTTTACGAACTATATACTTATAGAATTATAATCAATCGAAAAAATATCTACGGCTTTGGGGGGGTCTGGACTCCTAGGACACCCCCCTTGTGTGCCCCACTCTGTATCCGATTTATATACATATATAATACTTGTTAGCAGTAGCGTAGCGGAGAACATTAGGGACCTCCCATAAAGTCAGGTTTTGCCTTTAATATTTTATAAATTGGTTAAATACGTACTAGGCGCCAGTGAAGTTTAGGGCACCCTAGAATCCTACCCACTCCTCCACCCCCACCCCCACACACGATGAGGGGTTTGCGGGGGTGTACGTTACGCCCCTGCTTGTTAGACTGTCGCGAGTCGAACGGGTTACAATACGCGAGAGCATAAATAAAAAAACGATGGTTTGCCATCATTTTACATATTTCTAAAATCCTTAATTTAACATTTTTACACTGAGATTGACCTAACAAAATAACACATAAGGTGAAAATACTGCAAATTTTCTCATGTCTAAACAATACACACCCATAAAAAAAGCAGTCTCTCACTTAAACAACCCTGTTTTCATGTGTATTTTTTTAATCCACTTGAATCAATTCATAACCAGTACGGCACGATCGCAACATTACCATTGTAGTCTATGATCCATTCATTTTTTTTTCGACATTATCTCTGTGTTCCAGAGAAAGTAGGAAATCCGAGACGACCTCAATCCGTCTGCTAGGATCGCTTCAGAATTTGCATTTTTGGTGCATTTTCTGCCACTTTTCTGAGACGAGGACGTCCCCTCAGCCTTGACGGACATGCACGAGCCTCTGAGAAAGCCTCTTTTGTTGTCAGGATGCATTGTGGCGTGGCCTGAATAGTTTTTATATGTTGTGCACGCCTTATTTTGCCATTGTGCAACACTTTTAGGGGGATTAGTATCGATTTATTAAAAAAGGAATCTTTTTTTTTTTTGTAAAAATAAAAAGAATTATTGTGAAATTTTCAAGGAAGTATTGTTTAAAAGGTGTCCAATAAGTTCTTTTTCAGTAGTTTAATTATAAAAGTTGTTATTAATGACATACTTTTGTAATCGGTAGATTTACAAGTAGTAATTATTTTGACGAACTCTTTTTCGACATTTTTTTGTTTTCATCTTGAACTTCTTTTATTATTAGGGAAGAAAGAAACATATGAAATCGTGTAACGGTTTTTATAAACGTATAATATCTTTATACATACAGGTAATTAGTTATAACCGCTAATGTCCCCACGATCCATACACAGAATCTTCACTTATAATGCCTCACTTGCCATTTTGCATTGCCAACATGTCCCCGCTTTTATCTTAACTGGCTTTGGTGCCATGATGACATGGTTCAAATGATTCCAAGCGACTGAATAAATAAAATCAGTGGCGTATACAAGAAAGGGGAGGGGGATCCCCTGGGTCCGGACTTCCCCAAGCCCCATAATTTTTTTTATTGATTTTATAATCCTATGTATATAGTACGTAAAATTTGTAATTAATTATTAGTTTAATTAATTAACACCAATTATTTATTCAATAATTATTTTTTACTGTTTTTTGTTCCCGAAAATTGACAAAATCAAAAGAATACGTTGGGCGGCGTATTGGAGCACATTACGGGAATGGTGGACGTTCGATCCTGGAGCCCCTTCAACCCTTCAAAAATTCCTGCATGCACCAGTGAATAAAATTACATTATAATCAATACTAAAAACGATATTACGATACTCGTGTGATAAAAAATAATTGTATTTTAGACATTTTATTAAGTCTTGTCAATATCTATGAACTATTCCATTAAATTTTAAAATGAATCATTAAAAAATTTTTTTTGTGGTTTTTTAATCGATTGATTAATTGTTTATTAACATCACATTTGGAAGGTACACACGAGGCTTATTAGTGATACCCTTCGTAAGTTTCAACCACAGTCAAGGGAAGAGGATGACACTTGAACTGATATAACATTCAGTTATTAACTGATTTCCACACATATGCATACACGAGGTCTTGAAGCCTCGACACATTTAATGTGTATCAGTCTCTTTACATGGAGGTTCTTCAAGACTACCTGAAATTAAAACCCATATTTAGCTCGAGTGAGTGAATATTTACGTCGCACTGTTCAGCTACACGAGGGCTTTTGGCAACGGATCTCGTAATTTAGAACCATGGACGAGTGATGAGGACGACACCTGAGCTGGCACCCTCCCCCTCTCCTAACTAGCACACCACACCAACGGGAGGAAGTTTGAGCTCTCGACAGATTTAACGTGCATCGCTCCCCTACACGGCGGGTCTTCAGTAGTACTTGGCTCTAACTCGTGACACGCCACGAGTCCGTTACCTTGACCACTAGGCCACCACGGCCACATATTTAGCTCGAACAATGACCGTTAACATTATCTGATATGCAAACTATTGTCACGTTATGTTAAAAAATAAGGCTTAAACTCGGACATATTTTTAAGCAGAAAAATATTCCGATATTAATATTGTAATCTGATTTCAACATCATGCAAAAGAGTATCATATTGCTTACATATTAAACAATTCATATTCACTCCTGAATATCCATTAATTTATCTTTTTTAAAAAATATTTCGTATTTTGTCTCATTTAGTGTTATGCACATAAAGGTTTTGGAAATTTGAATGTTAAAATTTTAAAGAATCGAGCAAATGTAAAATGTTTTAAAATTTTAAATACTGGGATGACATCTTATAATGTAATATTTAAGGGACGTTGACATGTTTAAATATAACTTGTAATTAAAAAACAATCTGATGCAATCGCACTATCATTTCCACAATTGTGAAGTCTCCATTTCTTTTTTTCTTTTTTTTTCCTTTTTAAGTATTTTTGTCTCATATATAAAATTCACAAGATAGTTTGGATATTAGTCAAAATAAATTGATATCATTTTATAAAAACTGAAATACACCTCATAAGTTGTAGGATACTGAAATGTGTCACCGCGGAGACAACAACAACAAAAAAATATCGCAAATATATAGATTTTTTTTAGGTAATGACGGGAAATCTTTCAAAATAGAACGATGTTTACAAGTTCAAGTTCTGAACCGGAAGAGTTTAGATTTAAAATTATTAAAACACATGCGCACATTGGCCAATGAATCAGAACCCCGTCAATATTTTATTGGTTCACTTTTTCCACTGATAACTGCTCTGGTTCGCTTGGGCATCCGTTCCACATGCTTCTGGAGTGAACTTACGTCCAGAGAATACCATGCATTGGCTATATAGCCTTTTAGATCGTGTAAATTAGATGGAAGATTAGAGTGCTGTCGTATGTGTCCTTTTTCCATATCCCACACATTTTCTATGGGGTTAAGCTCCGGACTATGCTGTGGTCAGGGAAGGTGTTGAAAGTCAGACTGATGTTCATTGAATCAATTTTGAGTATACCAATTTTGAGTTTTGATGTATACTTGCATTGTCACCCATGAAGTATCCGTCGCCATCAGGATAAAAATGCAACATTTCAGGGTACACTTGATTTGTCTGTATATTTAGGTATCTCATGGATGTTTGTTTACCCTCGAGAAACACCAAGGCACCACTTTCATGCCAGCAGAACATGCCCCATTATATCATGATACTCTCATCAAACCCTAGTACAGTGTGATTAAGGCAATAGGGCTTCATGGCTTCGTGGAATTTTCGTCAAACTCGCCGACTTCCATTAGTGCAAAATAAGGTATAGCATGGTTCATCTGACCACATTACCCGTTTCTAATCCTCAGATGTCCAGTGCCTTCTTTCCTGAGCATCTGCAAATGGAGCATTTGCATGTAGGGCCTAATTGAGTGGTTTTCTCACAGGCATCCAACTATGCATTCCTATCCTCTGCAATTCTCTGCACATCGTTTGAGCTGAAATCTATTGGGGACAGATTTAGCTGACCATTTGTGTCAGTTGAAGCACAGAAAAGTCTCTGCTACACCGTACATTCCATCGGGGACGCCCCCGATCACGCTCTTGGAAAACTATGCTCAAACCACAGTTACGTCTTCTGGAGAAGAACTGTAGGTTCTGATTCCAACTTTTCAAAACCTTTGATATGGCTGCTTTGAGAACCCACTGAGATTGTCTTCGAAATCGAGGCTCCTGCTAAACGGGCACCAGCAATGAGCCCTTTTTTATAAGGTGAAAGACATATCATTTTCCCCATTTTGCTTCATTCATCATGAAAAGGATTCTTACACCTTATTTATACTAGAATCCTAACCACGTGTACCCTACGTCATAAAAAAAAAATTACATACTTCACCCCTAACACGCACTCAAATGCAAATCTCAAAGATTTCTAATTCATTGGCTAGTGAGTATCTGTATTCCTTATTTTATAAACATACTTTTACATAAGCATACTTTTCTGAATCTTTAATTTCAATGAGAATACTTCTGAACATATTTATGAAGATTGCTACACATTAAGTTCAAATAGATCATCAAGTTCTTTAACAATATGGTGTAAAAGTTAGAACAGCGTTTCGTAAACTGGAGGCGCCTAGGGGAAGTTATAACCCTAATTAGGGGGCGCGAGCATATCGAAAAGTCGAAAGTAAAAAATTATTTTAAGAAAATGTTAATTTACTGAAAAGAAGCAAAACAAAATACATTCTGATATAATAAAAAATAAAATACACATTTACACTGATACACAATATACTTATAAATGTATCATTACAACTCAATGTATTTGATAATTATAATTTATCAATACTAAGTTAAGGTATCCCGCTACGTTCGGAACCGTGATTTTGTAAAAGCGTATAAATGGATAAAATTTATGATATTTAGTGTCACTTAGATTAGAAAACGTATATAAAATTGTTTTAAGAATAGTATTACATTAAAAAATTATTTAAGTACTAAATTATTAAGTATTTTGACAAAAAATGAACAAACAATGGGTCATTCTATAATGACCCATTTTCAAAATATTCTCCATTTGCGAAAAATGCTTCTATTATAATAATATTTTGCCTGTATATAGCTCAAACCTCTGTCCAGAGGCTCAACTAGAATTTTTGAAATATATAACTTAGAAGTGGGTTTGTCCATGTTTTACGACAACAGAGAGGGGAGAAATTTTAAGAAAAAAACGTCGATAATTATTTGAAATGGTTGTAACTGAAAATAATGTGAATTTTTCAAAAATCGTAGTTGAGCTTCTGTACAGAGGTCTAGACTATGTACAGGGAAAATATTATAATAGAAGCATTTTTCACAAAAGGAGAACATTTTGAAAAAAGGTTATTCTAAGGTAATTTTTTGCCGAAATATTGTATTTAAATAATTTTTTTTTTGTCAAAATGTCCTTAAAATAATTTTATACATATATTTTAATCTAAGGGACACTAAATATCATGAAAATTATCCATTTATGCACTTTTTTAAAATCATGGTTCCGAACGTAGTCGGATACCTTAAGAACAAAATGTTAATTACTACTAGTGACTCCCAGGGGCTTTTCATACACAAAAATATACACAAAATCTAATACTTATTTCGATAACTTGTACGGTTTATAATTAAAGTGGTATCGTAGCTTTTTAATGGCAAAGTACATTATTATTACATTCATTACATTGTTATTCTATGGAGATGGGCGTGATGAAAATTATAATTGAAAATTGTTCGCAAACGTTAAAAGTTTGAGAAACACTGAGTTAGAATAATATTGTACCAAAGAGTGTTCAGAAGTCATTCTCGTCAAATAATCATTATTTCGAAATGACGACATTTATCTCCAATAGTCTAAGTATAGCTTTAAAGTTATGTTAAAATAAAGAAATTTGTAATAAAAGCATGAGAAAAAAAGAGTTAAATCATATGTATTTATACACACACACACACAAACACGTGAGTCTTTTTTTTAAGCACAGTTTCGGTTCAAAAGGTACCTGAGAGAAACAGTTATATTTTTATCTTCTTCGCTCTCTGGCAACTGCAAATCTAATATGCAGGACAAAACTCTTCCTTATTTCTCTATATTATATACGAAGGTAGAAGTTAACTATTCCAATGGGGGTAACTATCTTCCTTTCATTCGTGATCATCATCTTTTCTCGATCGCTTCCTCTTTCTTCACTATTTTTTTTCTTCTTTCATTTTCATTTTTCGCTTCATTTAAGGCTCCTTGGAGCAAAAAAGTTCCCGAAACGTAAAATTATGGGAAATTTCAGAAATCGATGCACCGAAACGTGGTAATCTTTTCATAATTTCAAATGCAATAATGATAAGTTGGTTGAGTTAGGTTAGTTGCGCGTGACTCTTTCGTTCTCTTTTTCTCTTTTTTTTTTCTCCCTCCTAAACTTCTTTTTATTGTTGAAGGAACGTTCATTTTTGAAAAAAATGTGAAGATGAGGAAATGGAAATCTGTATGTAGCAGTAGCGCCCACAGGAATTTTTCAAGGGGGAGGGGGATCCGGGGTTGAAAGTTCACCATTCTTGTATCATGCTATTTTTGATTTTGTCGATTTTCAGGAACAAAACACAGTAAAAAGCTAATTATTGAATAAATAATTAGCATTAATTAATAAAATTAATCATTAATAACAAATACTTAATTAAATTTTACGTACTATATACTTAGAATTAAAATCATTCGGAAAAAATCTCAAGGGCTTAGGGGGGGGGGGGCGGGACCCCCAGGACCCCCCTTTGTGTGCGCCACTGATCTTGAATGTAGTTTTATCCAACCAATAGTTTTACCAAATATATTTTGAAGCTTTTCAAAACTGTAACGATTGGAAATTCCACCAAGATAAATAAATAAATAAATATATATAGAGAGAGTGTGAGCTGATAGAAGGAATTAAAAAAGGATTCCAATGCAAAAAAAAATCTTTTATAGAATTACAATCGGTTATTGCCACTATTCTATAACACATGAACAAATTTATCAGCAACGAAATACAATTCAGTGTCATACATTTAAACGATATTCCTGATATTGATTAGTATTATCTTTGAAAGGAATGCTGTGATTTAACCATTAATTTTTATATTGATTATAGTTTAATAAAGCAAAATAACACATATAACTCGCAAACAATTTTATAACTACACTTCAGTTCGAAGCAAGTAATAATCCTGGCAATTTAAAAAAAAATTTAGTTTCTAATTTCGTATTATTTTAATGATTGACGTGCGGAAATATATATTCACCTAGGAAATTATAAAGTGTTGGACGAAAACATTTCATTACGATCGAGAAACTGAAAATGTTTTGACCAACCATTGAAACATGTTTTCCATACTTTGATAATGATATGTTTTGATGCAAGTGATATTTTAAATATTTTCTTGCTGTTTCTTCGTATTGTAATGCACAAAATACTTATGTTTTTCTTTAGTGTATACAAATTAAAATTAAATTAAAAATGTTATCTTTCTCTTTTTCTTTTCTTCGTTTCTTTCTTTTTTAGTATTTTAGTGAAGTCAGAATAGAGGTGTAGCAAGAGACTTGAGCTACTTATAGGAGAAAAACTCAGACAAGAGTTAAATTAAGTAAGTTATACGTAGTAGGATTCACACACACACACAAAAGTTCCCGAACTGAGTCTACAACTTAAAAATTATTACCAGTTAAGAGTTGCTGAAACGCATATTCCTTCGAAATAAGACCCTTGAGCAACAGCAGATTTTTGCCATAGCTTGTAAAGTTCATCGAAACATTTCTGGAATTTAGATGAAATTTCTTTCATTCTAAGCATAAAAAAAAGTTATGACATGGATTTCTTCCTGAATATTCTTTTTTTCTGTAAAGGCATTAATGAAATTCGTCGAACTGTATACTGATTCAAATATTTTAAAGTTTGATTTTGTATTAATTATCATCACATAAAAAGTGAAACGAATTATGAACGAATGAATTTTTTTAGATATTCAAAACTTTGGTTAAAAAGTATTATTATTATAAGTTCCGTAAAATCCAGCGTATAACGCGCACTTCTATTTTCAAGCTGAATTTTTTAATTTTTAGGTATATTCGCCGTATAACGCGCACCCCCCTTTTTAACGAAGAAATTTGAAATATTAACATCCATTGTTTTATTGTTTTGAAGTAATTTATTCGAGGTTTTTGCCCAGAATTTTGAAAAAATAGTATACTTCTAGAACTACAACTCTTTTTTTTTTGTTCATAAGGCAAGTCATTTCTTTTTAATAAACCGTGTTTTGATACATCTAGAAGTAAATTTTTTTTTGTATACTCATCCTTTTTGTTATTTTTAAAGCTATCGTTTTTATACCCACCATATAAAGCGCACCTTTAATTTTCGATCTTATTTTTTGTGTTCAAAGTGCGCGTTATACGCCGAATTTTACGGTATATTCTTATTTGAAAATTCTGACACTATCAGTATTAAACACCTTCTTACCATATACCACACTTTTATACTTTCGATTTCACATATTTTAGGAGGTAATTAAATCTCTGATCAAGTGAGGTACTAAATTTATTTCCTGATTTTTTTTTAAGCCCACGCAATACATTTACTTAAAAATCCAGAAATACTTAAAAATATATATAAACTTTACATCAAGACAAACAAGCTCTCTTTTTTTCTTTACTTCTTAAAAATTATTTTAAGGAAGTTGGGACGATTCTTGTTAAAGGTGCGTGTAGTTCAAAGTTGCACTCTTCCGCTAATCCATTCTCTTCTAACCAAGCGTAGGAAGGGAAACGAAAGGTAGTGTTTAGAACATAAATCTTTACAAATCACTCATAAGGTTGGGTCTCCCCAACAAAAAGAAACAATGTTTCTTCTCAACAAAAAAAAAGTGATACTTTCCAGAACGAATCGATTATCCGCAGAAGGTCAGATCAAAGGTCAAGACCCACACCGCATGACCTCGCCGAATCGATTTATCGCGTACTCTCGTAAACAAATCCCAAACAATTCAAGGAATTCCCCAGTCTGGTTAACCCCCGCATGGCCACACGCTTTCTCCAAGTTCATATGCAAAAGACATTCATCACGTCCAACGCCCAGCCAGCTGTCAAACAGCGACAACAACAAAGGGCATGCCGTCACCTGTACCAACCCTGCAAACGATACACTAATGATAGCGATGACATTCCCTTCTTTTAAAATCGTCTGCTGAAGAGCGAGAGTTGACTCACCGCTCGCGCGCACTCAATAGTATTCCGGAATCCTTTGTTTCCTTCAGACACCAAGGTCTAGTGAGAAAAAAAGGGGGGTTGGGGGTGGACGAGTTGGCTGTTCGCCAGCCCCAAGGCCGACAACCCGAACGAGGGTGTTCGATTGGGCAAGAGCGGCAGACGATTTATTTCGCGTCGATATATCGAAGAGGGTTTTTCTCTGTATCCCTCGGGTTCGCCTACTGTCACCCAAAAGAATTTTCTTTTTCAGAATGGGAGTCAATCGAGCGAGATGAGATAGTTATCGTCTGCCTTGAAATTTATGTTTTGGAAGGAATTAAAAGGTTATTTATCTTTTTTATTAATCGCTTTCGTTTGTCGTCAAGGTTATGTATGTGTTAAGTTCTCTTTGTTCTGCGACATCTATTCCGGTTCTGATTGAATGTTTCAGGTTCGACATTAATCGCTAGACTTCATTCGAAATGTTCTTTTGTTCGGTTAAGTAAGTAGTATTGGGTTAATGAATGGAAATTCATTCGAAAATTGTATCTGTTTCGTGGTATTAGTTCTTGATCACTAGCTAATCAATAAAATCGAATTCACTAAAAAAATTCAAAAGCAAGTCAGTTCTAGAAAAAAAATCTTTTTTTTTTCACTTTTTGACCTGTTTTAGTTTGGTCCATTTGGAACATATTTCACAATATTTTTAGTCATAAGATTTGAATTATTTGCTTTTTTTTGCATAATAAGTGTATTGTCATTCTCATACTGTCAAGGTTATGTATGTGATAGCTTCTATTGTTCAGGCATGTGCGTCAGTTTCTTTTTGTTGCACGTTTACATGATTGATCCGTAGAACTCAATGTTAACTTTCAGGTCTAGTACCTTTTGATTCATTGAAAAGCATAGATCAAATCAGTCGTTACTTCTATCGTTTTTTTCTTTCCATTTATGTAGAAATATAACATAGTATTGGATGTAAATAAAACGTTTAATGCATGATTAATTATAAGTTTTCAAATTATAATCATGCAAGTATTTGCATTCCCCTCAATACGAATCTAAATAAAAGATCATTAGCATAACGTCGATATGTGTTCATTAGCTTACACAGAACTTTTTTATCGGGGATTATATCCCAAAAAAAACATGTACACGAATGCACCGAGAGGTAATCCCTATGGTAAAAATTAAAACTCTGTTGGTCTATAGGGAAGGGGGGATTTGATTCCCTAAACTCCACCCTTGTATATGCCACTGTGTGTGAGCTTCGTAAACATTTTAGTATTCAAATTATGATTATATCGATTTCCTGAAACTAAACTCAGTGGCTTAACAGCCCATGAGGGTCAAGACTTACTGTGTCCATCTCAGTATACGTGACCTTTTGGGTGCTGAGGTGCATGAGCAGATGTCCAGATCAGGTGGTCAATCTGAAGCAAAACCCCAGTGTTTAGTCCCCAGGCAAGCTTGGTACTCATTTATCGACTCACTGAAGGGATGAATGGCTGAGTCGACCCGAGGACAATATACCGGACCTGTGGAGTGGAAGCGTGAAACACTACCACTCGGCCACTGGGCCTCATTGATTTACTTCACAAATACTAAAAATACAATGTATGGCATTGAAAATTCAACGCTAATCAGTGGTGAGAAAGAAAGTGCAAATTGCATGGTAGATGCAGCTCACTGAAATGTATATGATTCGAAAAAAGAGTAATTGTGTCTCGCACTTGGTGAGACAAAGAACTATAAGATTCCACTATAATCGTGGCGTCGTATTGGCGAAGGATACCAATTATTGGAGCTATTTATCGCCGCAGAAGAGATGTTTAAGGTCAAGAACCTAAGTCGCTGCCAGTGCAGGCAGTTCAGGAGGCTCAACTACAATAGACCAACAAATTTTAAATTTTTACCGTAGAGATTCTCCCTTGGTGCTTTCATCTACGTGTCTTTTAGAATGTACCCCCTCCCAAGAGAAGATCTATGTACGCTGCCGTATCGAGGGGTTTATGTGATTGTACTGAAAAGAGTAGATTGATTTTCCGTCGAATCGCAGCGGGAGCCACATGAAAGCTTCCGTCAGCTGTGGCGAACATGGTTGTACGAAGAGACTGCGTTGCGTTTGAGGCGGCGTACCAGTGCAGATAGAGGGACGTCGATACATTTGGTCCAAAACCAGGGGCGTAGCTACCGCTGTATCAGTCGTATCAATGATACAGGGCCCCTAAGCTACAGGGGCCCTAGCGTGTGTAACTACAGTCCTACTAACAGGGTTCCCATATCTAAAAAAAGGGCCTAGAAGGAATTTTGATACAGGGCCACCTCAGAACTAGCTACGTCAGTGTCCAAAATATCCTTTTGGAAAGCATTAAACCGGTGCCACTTCAGAATTTCCAGGAGGAAGGCTCCTATTTCGCTGAAGAATAATATTCGCCGATATAGCACCAGAAGCTTGCACTTATGCATCTATTGATTACCAAAAGCAAAACGCACACGTAATCAATGGTATTGGGTTAGATTTGCGTACACACGCGAAGGAATGACACAGTCACGTTTTCCAACAAGTAACGCTTCTGTTTCAGCAATGATACCCGCCACGTGGGAGTCCGACGGGAAAGTGAGGGAAAATTCAATCCGATCGCACTGACGAATGCTGCATAGAACGATGACGTGGCATCATGGTTAGGGATGCCATAGACTAAGATAACCTGTTATCACTGGTTCGTATTGGTGGCACTATAACTAGCCGTCGTGACTTTGGCTTAGCGTTGCTGTCTTTCGTGTAGCACCATCTTTCTTTTGGGGTGTACCTTATGTCAGTGATCCGCAACCCCGGGTCCGCGGACCGGTACCGGTCAGTGGATCAAATGGTGCCGGGCCGTCTAAGGAACATTAAACTATTGCCATTTTATTTAAAGTGGTGCATTTCTCTCGGATTTGCGCAACTTTCCACGGAAATCACTTTATATTCCACGTTAAATCACTTTTATTCATTTTTGATGTAACTATATTTTCTTCTGAAGGCATATTTAAATGTAACTCGATTAAAATTGTTGAATCAAAACAATCTAAATTATAAACAATCAACGTGTGCCATCCTCAGCTGGCCGGGGTAAAATTATCAAACGCTGACCGGTCCGCAGAGATACAAAGATTGCGGAGCACTGCCTTATGTCATTTACCAACACGGTAATATCTAATCACTTGTGGCGTGTATCTTCAAACAATCTTTGCAAGGCACCGTGATCATTAATGTACCCTAATATCTCATCCATCAAGAACATCTAGGGCTTAATTAGTTTTCATTTGTTAGCTCGATTCTTAAACTGAATCTTTGGATGGATCCGTAGGAGAATTATGCAATATTTAATTATGTGTGATCCAATCTTAAAATTGTAAGGTCTATTGCCGATATGCATTTGTGCAATTTTAATAGTACATATCAAACTAAATAGTAAAAATCTCTGCTCAAAACTCACTTTTCATACGTGTTAATCGAAAAATGTACCACTATAATTTTTGCTCCATCATTTTATATAAAAAGGTGACTTTGTTTCTGAAAAGAAGTTTAACACCATGATACTAAAAGAAATAGCACGTCTAATCCAAATTTAGAATGGCACCTTCATTTTAAACCCTGTGATAACCATAAAAGCAATTTTATCTTTCAGCTCGGGTCAGATTATCAATTTTAAGCCTCTCAAACTAAAAAAAAAATCGCTTTTATAGTAATTACTTTTCGGTGCGTTACTTGAATGGTCGTTTAATTTAATATAAGAGTTTCTAAAATTGCTGGTTTCTAGCTCTTTGTCTACAAAATAAACGGGCATGAAAATGGGTCAATAGCTTATGATGATGGACCACTGTCGTTATAACAGAAGTTTAAACGGTTTTTAACACGAGATTGAGGTTTCATAGCTAACATCTCCATAATGAAATAAAAACTTACTTTTTCCGGTTTCAGTAAGGAGAGGCTCTATTGTAACTTTTCTAGAATAAGGGATGTTTCTTCAAAGAGAACAGATAATTACTACATTAACATTTTGTTAACAAGTACTTCCTGATCCGCGTTTCCTAAAAATATCCAAGCCTTTCTAGTGTAAAGGTATTTAATGAAAATTCTGGAACATTTTAAGAAGAAGAGTAAACGTAAAAAATTGCAATTTTGTTGTGTATTGCTGATCGAAATCAAGAAAGAAATTTCTGCAATGATTAAACCATTTTTTGTACGAAAAAATTTAAGTATGGAATCAGTAGAGATAACTCTTGGTAAATTCATTTGTATTAATCTTAAAAGTCAACTTTTTGAAAAAGAATTTGATGAAGCATACTAACATGAAACCAAATTAAAGATTTTCTTTAGTGTTATGCTTCTGAACTAAGCATAGCTTCAAATAAAAATTATTTTAGCAATGTTTGAGTACCAACAAACATTTTTGTATGCACTACACTAGTAAGAACCTTTGATCAGAGAATTGGAGTCCAAAATTATGCATCGCATGAAGAAAAATGTTGCCAGGGAAAATTGCTTAGCAAATACAGGGTGATTCATAAAGAAGTATACAGTTTCAATGCACTATAAATCGAGAACAATGTAAGATGTTATATGTTACTTGCAACAGAATTGTATAGGATTATTTTAAGTTTTATTTGAGACAGTGATAGATGTTTTATGTATAATCCTTAATCACTCGATACTCATAGATCGGTAATCCGTCCCCTCCCCTGAGGTATCTGAATCAAGTTCATCGATAGTGGTTTTGATACGCTGTTTCAGCTCCACTATATCAACAAGAAAGGGAGATACGAATATCTTGTCCTTTACGTACCCCCACAGGAAGAAATCACAAAGTGCTCAGTCAACATGTTTGGATAGCTTTTTGGTACGTAGTCTATTGTAGTCCACAAGTCCAGGGAGATGTTCATCGAGGTAATCTCGCACGTTGGTCGATCAGCGGGGAGTCTTAAGGCATGGGACAATTGGGCCCAGGACCAGAGCCTCGACCACAAAGGGGGCCTCGTCTCGTTCTCGACGCAGCTTTGATAAGTTCATGATTTGAATAATTTCAACGTCCAAATGTTATTTCCGTTTTTATTCTCCATAAAACTGGGAATTTCGGACGATATATCAACTGGCTACATGTGATGACCGTCGTCCATGCATAGGTCTCGGCCTACCACCCCACATCATCATTATTCATTCAGTCAAAGACAGCAGTCGGTTGAGCCGGTTTGTGCAATTGTAAATCATGTACATTTATTTGTTTCTGGGTTATTGTGTTTGTACAGTATATACGTATGCTATTTACTGTCTAACTTATGCGTCATAATTGGGGCCTATATTTGTGAAGGGGCCCAGGGTCTAATTTTACGTAGAGGCCCAGGGCCTCAAGAAGTCTTACGACGTCTCTGCCGACCAGTGTGGTGGTATACATTCCAATTGGTGAATGAAGTTCTAAATGTTGTTCTGTTTCTGTGGTATCAACCAAAGAGGATATATCGTCAAAAAAATTACTCCCGTGACAGTTTGCTAAATTCAAGAACACAAAAGGCCTTTTCCACAGACGTCGCCATTCTGATTGACTAGTCACATAATACGCATGTTATTGACTACATCACTTCCGTCAGGGGCGAGATATAAACTTTAAGAGTTGTGAAAAGGCCCCTCTTTGATTATCCGCGTGAGCTAGAGGTGTACGATTTTCAAAAGGAACAGAGATGTTTATATTCTTAATATGTCTTTATTAAGAACTATAACTTAAAGTTTTAACAGATTAGATAATGATTATATATGTGAAAATTTACGATGAACAAACACACACATACAAGTAATATCGAATTAACCTTACTCGGACCACTATCAATATCTAACCCACCTAATCTCAATTCCAATAATAACACGTCCTAATATTAAATAGTCAATCCTACCTTAATCCAATGGTAGCTCCGATTCTAGGGAGTGGCGTCTTTACGCGAGCGCAATGGTATGCACCTTGACCTAATAGCTTTATCTTCGGAATAATCACCGTTGGCCGTCCTTTCACAAATGTATCAATATCTCACATAACATTCCTGAAATTGCCATTTTACTTACTGAAACTTCTGTTATTTAAAAGCTATCTAATTTGCATTTAATCTTCACGTTTCACTTCTTGGGTTTTGGTTGGAAAAGAGTTGCCATTAATCTTGGCCCCAAAAAGTACCCAAAATACATGTTAAGAAAAGACGCGTGAGCCCGTCACAGAGTACCTTACGGTGAGGTGAGGTGGTGCGTGTCTTTGAATGTTACTGTTTTACGGTATTAAGGAAAGTGCACACTCCTTTATGAATCACCCTATATATATACAATGGAAATTAAGAACACCAGTAAATTGAAAGAAATTAGATAATCTTAAAGATTTTTTAAAATTGTGACGGGCTCATCGCGCTTTCTACTAAAATCTCCTCATTGGTTCTTTGGGGCTGAAAAGGCAAATTCTTTCCAACCAAATCCAGAAGCGAAGCGTGATTATTCAAATTAAGAACCTTTTAAATAGCAGAAGTTTAGCGTAAGCGGAGTGGCCTTTGGGAAGTGATTATGCTAGTCTGTGGTTAGGAGTGTTAAAGTTAAAAGTGAGAAGTTGTCTGACATTCAAGAGTTCAGCTATTCGTGCCAGTGCGTTCAAGTCAAGGTGGATACCATTCCACGCGAGGTAAAGAAAAGTCATTTAAGATTCGAGTGTGCTGCTGCTACCTAGGATATAGAGGTAAGACCGTGCTATTAAATACTAGGAACTGTGTATATACTGAAGTTAGGAGTCGCTGGTAAAGTTAAATATAGTGGTCAGGGTCGCGCTTATTTGGTAATACGTATTGTGTGTTTCTTCACCTCAGATCCTCTAAGTTAAAATATAATTATCATAGTATAGTGTCTAAATTAAAATCTTAATAAAGAGATGTTAAGATTATGGCAACGCCTGGTTCTTCATTCACTCCCACGCCTTTAGGTCACGAGGAAAACGTAGGAGTAGGGCATCACCCACGGTGATGCCTTACAAAATGACATGGCAAGCGTGAGAATAATACTTCACTTTATGCTTTTCATTTACGGTTCATTTAGAATAATCGCCTTTAAAAACTGCAATCTTTTATGTGCATCGTTATAACTAGATTCATCGGCTTTAAGATCCATCTGTCTCTCTAATACGAGAAAAGAGACTCATTAACCCCTCACGAGATTTTGGATCTGTTAGACACACAGACTTGAAATTTGGCAGGCATATTTCTTTAGTTGAAGACATCCGCTAAGATCGGGTTTTGCGGTATAATCAACACCCAAGAAGGCAGATCTCATAATTTTGATTCCTGATCAAATAACGTGGACGGCACTCGAGCTGCCACCTCTCTCTCTTAAACAACGAGAGGACATTAGGCCTCGACAGATTTTACGAGTAACGGCAAGGCTATCTTGATTCTCAAGCTGCGACAGACACCTCCCCACCAAAACCTGTCTCATGACCTTGAGTCAAGATGGCCTTGGTATCGGCCCCCATCAGAGGTCTTCAGTAGCCCCAGGACTCGAACCCTTGACACTCCGGCCATGAGTTCATGACCATAAACATTAGGCTATCGCGGCCACAGGGGAGGGTGTGCGCAGATGTTATACACACAAAAATTGCCATTATTGAGCTTTGTAGGTCTACAGACTTGAAATTTGGCAGACATGTTTTTATAACGTTTAAAAATTGCAACACTGTAGCTATTTTCAACGCAAATGGATTAATTTTATTGATGCACTGCAGGAGAAAGGTAGCGATAGTATGAGAAATACCTCAATGTTTCAACAATGATTTAACAAACATTTTTGCTGAAACACAGTAATCCGATTTTTCGTCCTCTAAAGCAGTAGTTCTTAAACTGTGGTCCGCGGATTCCTGGGGTCCACAGCGCCTTTCTAGGGCGTCTGCGAAGATCTCTCAGCTAATGCTAAGATTTACTTTTATTTTACAGATTGAAAGATCTCGTGGAAAAATCGAAAGATGTGTCATCCTAGACTAGATCATTATATATAAATAGTCCAATATAAAATTATTTATTAGAACATGTATTTTGATGAAGAATATTAATTCAGTTTTTTTTTATTTAGTTTTTTTTTTATTATTATTATTATTATTATTATTTTTATTATTATTATTATTGTTTGCAACTACATACAGCAGTGCTTTTCAATGTTCACGACCCAATATTCAATCATAATTTTCATTGAGCTCCCCTTCTACAATAACAATGTTTTGAATTCAATAATACTGTACTTTGACGCTAAAACTACAATACGACTTTAACCTCTTAAGTGCCACCGGCGTATATAAACGTCTCGCTCAGTTAAAACGTTAATTTTCCCTGACGTATATATACGTCTTTCCGAAGTACGATCTTTTCTGTGCATTGCTATCCATAAAATTATTCCGAAGGCTTTAGAATGCAACAAAAGGAACTTGACAGTGTTTGGGAAGGATTTACTTATTTCAGATATTATTTATGCTTCTTTATTTCTTCCCCCTCCCCCCTTCAATACATCATATACGCGCACCTACGTGGAAAACGGTTGGCATTGGGAAGCGAATAGTGTAACTTAATTGGTAGTTAAGAAATTAATTATAAACCGTACAAAATTACCAATATAAGTGTTAATTTTTGTGTGTAATTTTATATATGAGAATCCC
>BMAV01005807.1:0-12777 GCA_019973955.1 Trichonephila inaurata madagascariensis | reverse complement strand
CTGCTTTTACTAAAACCCTTGTAGTTTTTGTTCTAGTGAATGGAAAATAATAAACTTGGCATTTTTATAAAACTAGTAAGATGGCCTATAAAATAAAATCATAAAAAAGTTTGTCAATTTTTGGCAAAATTCACGATTTTAGGGTAATTGGATACTTTAAGAATACTTGGTGAATATCAGGGGTGGAAAAATAGCTGCTTTCCAAGAGTTTTTTTTTTTTTTTTTTTGCAGACGCCTAGACAGTCAGAATGGGCTTTTGACATACTTGTACATACTTGTACAAGACATACAATACATACTTGGGAGCAAAGTTTTTTTATATGAGAAGATCAATAAGGGTTTATATAGAAACACAGAAGTAACTGGAAGCTAAAGACGCCAGCCGCTGATCCCCAAAGCTAGAGAGGGCAGAGAGAGAGAACGGGATATGATCTGAAAACCTTCGTTGAGAGTGGACACGTAAGAAACTCCTCCCTCACAAACCAGAACATTTGAACTCTAATAATATCTTTCATAAGTTTAATAACATCAATGCATTATCTGTAAATAAACTAAATGCTTAAATTAAACAATATCACGCTATCGTTATTTATCTCAAACGTCACAGTTAATAGCTATAGATCAGTGGTCCCCAAAGTGGTCAAAACCGACCCCCAGAGGTCACCGATATCCTTTAGGGGGTCCTTGGAAAATTAAAATTGATTTGGTGGTCCCTCAACAACGTCAAGGTGTCCGCGCAAGGTTTAATATAGAATAATTATATTGTGATCCATTTTTATTATTATGAATATTACCAGGAAATGCAGACCTGAACCAAAAGTTTGAAGACATTCTTCACTTGGATATTATCAAATGGGTGTTGAACCCTTTTGCGCGTGAACAACTCAGATCCCAAACACAGATGAATTCATACTAATACAGGAGCAGTTAATTGAGGAACTTAATGAGCTGAACAAATGTGAAGAACGTAAACAAATATTTAAACAAGGATACCACAAATTCTGGTTACAAAAACAGAACCCAATTTTATATTCTGCATTATGGGTTATTGTACAGAAGTTCTGACTGGGCTTTCTTGTCTTCCTGTTTAGTAGAACGTAGATTCAGTGCATTATACAGTTCATCACAAAAAAAACGAAAGAAAGAAAACTAGAAATTAGAGTTCGTGGTAATTTGTGGTTGCCATTCACAAACATTGAGCCCGACATAAATACACTCATAACATCTCATCAAGTTCGTCCCAGCCATTAATTTTTTAAAAATTTTATTTTAAAGAAAAGTTATAAGTTCAATAAATAACTCTTCAACACACACAAAATGTTTTTTAAGTTTATAACTTTTATACTATGCATTTATGTAGCTTTTTCACTTAGGGGTCCTTGGATAAGTTTTGAGATTAAAAAGGGGTCAAAGGGTCGAAAAAGTTTTGAAACCACTGCTATAGATGATATGCAATTAGTTCAATAAATAAACTGAATAAAGCATATTTATTGATCACATTTGAATGTTATTTAACTCATATTTATTCATTTTTATGGTATAATTTACACCACTTCTCAGATTCAAAGTTAACTAATGAATGCAATCATTTTAAAAAGGTGCAACCCTCGTCCTCTTGTATCCTCCGCTTCCACAATGTGGCCCTCTAGCCCAAACAACTGCCCACCCCTGGTCTATATCGGGTGAGTGAGTGAATGAATATTAACGCCGCACTGTTTTAGCTACACGAGGGCTTTTGGCGACGGACCACGTAATTTTGAACCATGGTCAAGTAACGTGGACGACACCTGATCTAGCACCCCCTCTCCTAACTACCATACCCCACCAACGGGAGGACGTTTGAGCTCTCGACCTGGTCTATATCGGAAATGTAATCAAGACTCTTATACTAATATCATTTTATTTACATTAAGTTACCGTATTTAATTAATCAATACCCAATCAAATTATAAAAAAATTAATACTACATTTAAAAATTCAAGAAACTTCACCCCTCATGATCTTATTACAAGCTCCTCTACATTTTCTTACTTTCTTCCAAGTGGTTATTTAAAATTTCCTTTCAATAACCACACGCAGTTATTTAAGAGGTAACGAGTAACGGACTTAAAAGTAATATTCTCTTAATCCTTGTTATTAAAGAAATTTATTCCTTCTTTCCTCGTTCCGTCGAGATGTGGCAGACGGTTGAAAGACGTGCTTTGCTGTCATGAAGATGTGACGTCATTTTCTCTTCGTTTTCTTATGAAAGCGAAACAGAAACTAAATCAACTGGGAGAGTGGTTTCCCACTCACCCCTCCACAAGCGTTGTTGCACTGCACTTAAGGTACCCGACTACGTTCGGAACCGTGATTTTAAAAAGGAGCATAAATGGATAATTTTCATGATATTTAGAGTCACTTAGATTAGAATATACGTATAAAATTGTCTTAAGGACATTATAACAAAAATTTTTTTATATAAGTACAATATTTTGGCAAAAAATTAACTTAGAATAACCTTTTTTCAAAATGTTCTTCTTTACTAAAAAATGCTTCTAAAATAATAATATTTTGTGTGTGTGTGCTTATATAAAGTAAAGACTTCTCCAGAGAGTCTGAACTATGATTTTTGAAAAATTCACATTATTTTTAGAGTTACAACCCATTAAAATAATTATCGGCGTTTTTTTCTTAAAATTTCTCCCCTCTGTTGTCGTAAAACATGGATAAACGCACTTCTAAGATATTTATTTCAAAAATTCTAGTTGAACTTCTGTGCAGAGGTCTGAGCTATATACAGGCAAAATATTATTATAATAGAAGCATTTTTCACAAAAGGAGAATATTTTGAAAATGGGTCATTCTACGTTCATTTTTTGTCAAAATATTGTACTTAAATAATTTTTTATTGTAATACTATTCTTAAAACAATTTTATATACATTTTCTAATCTAAATGACACTAAATATCATAAATATTATCCATTTATACGCTTTTGCAAAATCACGGTTCCGAACGTAGTCGGATACCTTAATGTGTGGACTGCTTTCTATTTTTATATGTAACTTCAACAAATTATTCTCTGTTCAACTTATTATGATGAGTGGATAATAGAACTTTCTCTAAGGTTCCACGTAAATGTATAACCGTTACCGTTAAAAATTCAAGACTTCGTGGTGACAAAACCTAAAAATATAACATTCAATCAAATATTAAAATTTAAACAATGGTGGAAAAATTCGTATACGAAGTGAATCGATTTAATAACTGACATTACTTACATTAGTAAAACAATTAAAATTTTTGAGCATTATTAACTTTATTCTCTTCCGTACTGCACACATCTAATTATACTTTCTCAATCCGGATTACGAAGTTGAAAAAAGAACCTTAAAGCAAATATTTAAATCAAGCCAAATACATTGTCACCCCAAATGTGTTTGACTTTTTTTTATAAAGCCGAGACTTCATATTTTAAAGTGAATTATCAGATAGGATACAATAAATTTTAATTTATAAGCTATTCAATGCATTCCTGGAATATTCTAATGACAGACAGCTGTTGGACAGCAGCCAATGCGGATGCGGAAGTTCAATTTTTTTAATATCAAATTTAAAGCATACTTGCTATTCACATACAAGCATTCCCCAGCAGAGTAAACCATAAAATCCATTACTTGATTATGAATAATGGCATACATATGCCCCCCTACGGTCCCCACGGTAATTATTTTTAGTTTCTCTTAAACACATGCTTTCTATTAAATGATCTTTCCTTCTGTTAAAGATGGTGCCACCAAATTAACTCACTTTTCTCAACCCTCTTTCTTTTTAATTTAGGTTTTAGAACGTATGTGTAGTGTATTCTCTCTTTTCATTTTATTAGAAGCTTATGAGAGTCAAAAGACTTAGAGCGTATCTTCATAAAATTATTTTTATTTTTAATTTTTTTTTATTTATTTGATTTTAGTTTTTAATTTAGAAGAACAATATTTGAGGAACTGTGTGTGAATTATATAAAGAAACTTCAAATTGATTTGCTGGATAATGTATATTTGAACAATTTCATAAATTATTTTGAGGTGTAATAATAATCCTCTACTTGAATCTAACTAGTCTATCTAACAGTAACTATTACATTAAGTTACGATAAAACAGAATGTAAAAAATTTCATAAGTGGAAAAAATGGCAAAAAGAAAAACTTGGATTATAATTAATTTTCATAATTATTATTCAGTAATAATAATAATAATAAGAGTTGAAACTTGAATAAGTAAAATTAGTCTTTCCCGCTTAAGGAAATTCCAAATGTAAGTAATACTTTTTGTCTAATGTAAATGTTAGTGCAAACTGGAATTAAAAATAATACAGTATGACAATTACCATAAAAACATAAAATGCTACGATGTATGTAGTATATCATGCTTCATGAAAAATGTATTACTGCTTTATCGAATACGAAAAAGACAAATATAAAAATGTGTAAATAACAGGTGTGAAATTTAACACTAAACATATACCATAACGGTTCAAATGACCCATTTTGACTTTTGCATTGAAAATGCACGTATCATCTTTTTGCTTTTGCACATTTGACTTCATGACTTTTTCTATAAGTAATTAATCTACAGTTATACTATTTTTTTGTTTTGTTTTGTTTATTTTGAGTAATACTTGTCATATACCGTTATCTACCACAACAGGTCATTTCACCCGGAGAGCATTTTTTGTTTTTTAAGCTTATCGAATCATATTGCTTATCGTATTGTAGTCGGTAAGTTGCACGTTTCTGCAAAGACTGTTTTGTTGCGTAAAGTAGTTCATTCAAAATAGCTGAGAATAATTTCAAAAAAAGTCTAAGTTCTAAGTCTTGCAGATGGCCTCTCCAAGTTTTTTTCAATATCCTTGATTTAGCTGGCATAAATGCCTGGATTTTGTACACGCAAACGACAGGAGAAAACATCTCAAGACAAGATTTTTTACTCAAGCTAGCATAGAACTTGGCACCGATTTTCGAAAAGCCCGTGAACAACCAGAACAAAGAAAAAAATACGAAAGGACCGTTGCCTAAGTCTACTACAGATGCTTGTTAACGTAAGAGATGTCAAATAGGATACTGTATGGAAAATAAAACCAACAAAATTTGCTCTAAATGTAAAAAGTATGTTTGTGGAAAATGTACAATGGACACACTTATATGTAAAAAATGCGATGAGCAATGAAATGAAAATTCTAATTTTTTGCTATTGTAATAGAAATAGTCAATTTACTATTTTGTTTTATTATAATAAATTTAATTTTTATTTTTATTTCCTTTCTAACATCCATATTTCATACATTCAAGCATAAAGCATAAAGTCGGGTCATTTGACATAAAGTCGGGTCATGGTAGAAATAGGTATCTGTTATGATTAGTGTTAATATACTCATCCTTAAATTTATTTATTGGCTCCTCCTAGAGGTCTGTTTTCATTTTTAATGATAATTCTTTATGGTAGCGGTTCTTAAATTTTTGATCGCAGCTGCCCCCCTTTTATGTTTCAACCTCACATCGCGGACCCCTCCCCCCAAGATTTTGAGCACAATTCCCTGATATAACATTCTAGTTTGCAAAGCATGTTCTAGTAGATATCTTTTTTTTATCTGGGGGTTATTTTTGTGATCTAGTCTAAGATGTTTAGTGATCTAGTCTAAGATGGCCCATCTTTCAATTTTTCCGCGAGGCCTTTTAAAGACTGTAAAAGAGACAAATCTTAACGTTACATGAAAGACTCCGCGGCCCCCCAGGATGGGGATCCCTAGAAGTCCGCAGACTACAGTTTAAGAACCTCTGCTTTATGGTATCATTATAGAGTTACTGATTACGTGAAGAAAACTCAAAATCGATTTCGAAGTAAAATTAAATTCGAAATTCCTATTAAAATATCCAAACACATTCGGAGTACTTTTTAAAAAAATAGCATACTAAAACATTATAAATGCTTTTTTTAGGAATCAATATCAATAAATACTAATATTTAACTAACAATATTTAAAAAACATTATTTAAATTTTACAAAAATCACAATTACAAGGGAAATTTTAGCAATATTTTTGAAAAACTTCAAAGCGATTAGAAAAAAAAAAGTAATAAATTTATATCAGTAAAAGTATTACTAAAACATATTAAATACCTTTATCTAGGCAATGTACTAAAATTGTAAGGTTTAAATAAAATCTGAAAATTTTAGAGCTGATCAAAGAAATATTATAAGAAATGTGACATATTTTAAAAAATGTTTTTACTCAAAAAATATTCATTCAATTAGAAATATTTTAGTACATTCTTTAGAAAATGGTATAAATATCGAGTTCAAGAAGTTTTATATAAATGAACTCATAATATTTTGAGTTATTCAACTTGCTATGATAGATTCCGAGCAATTTAAATGCCGACTTCTGGTAGATTTAAGGCCCACTTCCCGTATTTCTAAATTTATAAAATTGATTGTAACTTGGCTTCTAGGTTAAGTAGAAATAAAACAAAGCATGTTTTGCAATGCCAAAAGATATACTCTACTTAATAAAATAAAAAACAAAAAAAATATGCCTTGATCGAATTTTGTCGTTTCCACGTGTTCGCGGATACCGTAACCAAAAAATATAGAAAATCGCTTTTAAAAAAAGGACTTGGATTTAAAAAAATAGCCTCAAGTATATATTTTAATTCTGGTGTGAGTGTTTATAAGCACTATAAAGCAACACGAGGGCTGGCTATTGATGGAATGCCCAAGGAGCCGAGCTCATCCGAAGAGGGTTTAGAGCTACCAGAGCTGGCTATTGGTGATGGACCTCGCAATTCTGAACCATGGCCAAGTGACGTGGACAACACCTAAGCTGGTACCCCTTCTTCGAACTTCCATACCCCATCAACAGGAAGACATTGAGCTGGTACCCTGCTCTCCACAAACTACCACACAACACCATTGGGTGGACATTTAATTACGACAAATTCAACGTGCATCACGGTGAGTCTTCAGAAGCACAAGGTTCGAGCTCGGGACCATGACTACTAGGCTACCGCGGTCGCATTTTTATGCTGGAAGAAAAATCAGAAAATTCATGAACAAATGATATATTGAAGCCATACACAAGCATCCAATTTCGGTTACCACCTTTAATTTTTTTGGCAGTATTAAATACTTATTTTAAAAACTTTTTTTTTAATAAAAATTACGTTGCTGCTGTATCGTTTGTGCACAGCTGCTTTTCTATGTAGATAATATCCCAGTTCACATCCACACGTACACCCCTAAATATTGCGGGGTCTTTTCATCTGACATCACCCCGGTAACCGGTGGCCGTGAGGAAACCACTACTTCGCAAACAAAACTGAATCCCGACTGAAATTCTAGGATAAGAGGAAAAGGCAGTCCGTTTTGAAACTCCAAAAAGATCGTGTTTGCCTCCTGCCTGACAAAGGACATATTCTGTAGAATTGAAATAATAAAAAGAACGAATAACTAATGTAAAGAACGAATTTAAAATGTAAATGTACTGTATTTGATAGCTGTGACGTAAATAAATCAATGATTTAATTTCTTAACTCTCACTCTACCATTAATTTTCCCAAACGTCACACTGCGTTGGCTTTGAAAAATGTAATTAATCTCTTAATATTTTATTTATAAAACATTAAACTCGATATTGTGCAAAAAATCCCCTGATAATTTCTAAAATCAAGTTTTATATAATACCATGTGCAATTAATCTTTAGATATTATCAGTTAAAACTGCTTGTGTCAAGTTTCAATTAGTTTACATTTGCTGTTTTCAAAATTAAAATTATATATATAAAAAAAAGCCACTATTACGACTAGTTTTTATGACAGCAAATAATAGTTTCAGTGCACCTGCATTTTTAAAGTTAACAGATGTAACAAACAGTTTTCTATTTATGCATGAATGAACTGAATAATATGCAACAATAATTTTTTTAGGTATTTGACTACGTTCTGAACCTTGATTTTGCAAAAGTATACAAATGAATTGTTTTGATATTCAATAACTAAGAACTGTAGAAGAAGCTATAGAGAAGTCAGCTGGACATAAGCAAAATATTATTATTATAGGAACGTATTTCATAAGAGGAGAATGTTTTGAAAATAGGTAATTCTTTCTTCCTTTTTTTTTTTTGCTTTTTCTTTTAATCATATCCTTAAAACAATTTTATATGTATATTGTTATTCAAGTGTCACTAAATATCAAAAAATTCTTCATTTATACGCTTTTTCAAAATCATAATTCCGAGCGTAGTCAAATAATTTGAGCGTAAAATTCGAATCCGCGATGGAAAAAAAACTTGAATTCCAAACAAGATACGTAGGTAGCTTTTGAATATAAATATAAATTCTGAAAAGAACTTATTGTTTTTGTCGCATGATTGCAGGAAACAAAAATAACAGTAAAAAAAAGTCTTAAGTGTTAGTACAATTAAATTACAAGTAAAAACTACTAATACAATCAGTACACAATGTGTGTGTTTTATTTATAATATACCGTAAACTCTGACGTATAACGCGCACTTTTAACACAAAAAATAAGATCGAAATTTACGGGTGCGCGTGATACGCCGGGTATCAAAGTGATAGCTTCAAAAATTAAAAAAGAGATGTTCATAAAAAAAAAACTTCTACAAAGATCGGAATACTGTTTATTTAAAGGAAATATATCATATTTTATGAACTTAGGGAAAAAAAGGGGGGTTGTTTTTCTAGAAATATACTATTTTTTCAAAAGTCTGGAGTAATACCTCGAATAAATGGCTTTAAAACATAATAGCATTGCTAAACGTACATTCCATGTGCCTTCGTATAAAAGAGGGTGCACGTTATACGACGAATATACCTTAAGGCAGGGGTGTCCAACCCAAATGACCTTATAATCTCGCGGGTCGCACATAAAAATATGTACCTTTATATTAGATTTGGAAACAAAAAATCATTTATTAGAGTGAAAATTTAAAACAGCATGAATTATTATTATTGTTTTCATTATTTTTCATGTATACAGACATAGATAATATAATAATGTTTATATAATATAATAATGCAATGATCAAATAATGTATAAAATATTACAGTTGCCATTTTCTTGAAAATTACGGTATTCCTATTGAATTGATCTTTCGTTACTCCTTGTTGAAATTTGATAGTGCTGTCATTCGCAAACGATTGTCCTTTATCTTAACCGTCTTGAATATTTTTTTTTAAAACTTTTAAAAACATCTCTGATTGCCTCTTGCTTTTTGGGCTCGCCAAACAGAAAACGAGGAGGAGAAACGAAAGTCGCACACACAGAGAATCATGAACCATCCATAGTAAAGGATATGCATAATGCAATTCGAAATTTATCAAAAAAGTAATTTTTCTATAGTAAAATCAAGTGTAATTGATTGATAAATTAAAAATCTATTTTAATCTAAAGGACATTTCTATAATCAAAAAGGATTTATTTTAAAACAAGAACAGGTAACAGGTAAATACATTGTATATATATATATATATAAATTCCCCTCAAATAAATTTCAAAATGAAAAAACTTTAAAAAATCTGATATTTAAAAATTTTTTAAAAAGAGTCGGTGGGCCGCAATTTACATACTGGCGGGCCGCGTTTTGGATACCCCTGCCTTAAGGTATCTGACTACGTTCGAAACCGTGATTTTGCAAAAGCGTATAAATGGATAATATTTATGATATTTAGTGTCACTTAGATTAGAAAATGTACATAAAACTGTTTTAAGAATAGTACTACAATAAAAAAATTATTTAAATACAATATATTTCGGCTAAAAATTAACTTAGAATAACCTTTTTTCAAAATGTTCTTCTTTTGTGAATAATGCTTCTATTATATAATAATATTTTACTTGTATATAGCTCAGACTTCTGTACAGAGGCTCAACTAGAATTTTTGAAATATATAACTTAGAAGTGGGTTTATCTATGTTTTATGACAATAGAGGGGAGAAATTTTAAGAAAAAAACGCCGATAATTATATATTTCAATTGGTTGTAACTCTGAAAATAATGTGAATTTTTCAAAAATCATTGTTGAGCCTCTGTACAGAGGTCTGAGCTATTGCTACAGGCAAAATATTATTATAATAGAAGCATTTTTCACAAAAGAACATTTTGAAAAAGGTTATTCTAAGTTAATTTTTTGACGAAATAGTGTATTTAAATAATTTTTTTTTTTGTCAAAATGTCCTTAAAAAATAATTTTATACATGTATTCTGATCTAACTGACACTAAATATCATGGAAATTATTCATTTATGCGCATTTTTAAAACCACGGTTCCGAACGCAGTCGGATACCTTAAAATAAAAAATGCAGCTTGAAAGTATAGGTGAGCGTTATACACCGGATTTTACTTTTTGAAATATTCGAAAGAAATATGGGGAAAGGACTCTCTTTCTCTCAGCAATTTCTCTTAACATTTTAGTAGATAATTTACCTCCTATAACGTTGGAAGATTATGTCTTGAATTCTGACGATTAATTATTGCTTTTCTGTTACAATGAAGGTCCAACATTTGTGAAAACCGATTCTTCGAAACATTATTTCATTGTAAACCGTAAATAATATGTCAAGGTTTTCTTGCCCCAGTATTTCACTTTAAACAAGACATATCGGTATCTCACTAAAAGATATCATTACTTTATCATCTAAGGAATACGATCATAAATTTATTTATAGTTTCTTTTTTATTCTAATATACAAAGCTAAGTAGAAAAAGTTGACAGAAATAAAGTTGTTTTTTTCAGTTTGATTCATAAACAATTTACGTGTCTACGTAACTGTGACGTAAAAGGTACATAAAAGTATGAATAAGTTCTTAGGGTATGAAAAATTACTAACTGAAATTTAGAACGAAAACATTAATGAAAAGATAATGAAAAACCATTGTTCCGTCAGCTGTGAGGTATGCATTTACATAAAATGTTTTTTGCGGTCGCCATTTAAATTGAATAATCACTTCCGAAAATTCTATTATAAACCATCAACAACTAATAGGAACTAACCAGGCTTAACAAGAAATTAAAACAAAAAATAATTGAAAACATATATTGTATATTGTTGTGAAGTATAGTATTTATTATAATCAATGAACTGAATCCAGTTTGGTTATTGTAATTCTATTCCCAGACATCACTATTTATTTAAACGCAGGTACAATTGCTTATTTTATAAATTTCTAATTCCATAGTTAAAGTTCTTGGACACGCAAGGTGTGGCCGTGGGAGCCTATTGGTCAAGGTATTGGGCTCGTGGCTGGCATGTTCTGAGTTCGAGCCCAGTACCTCTGAAGCATATTATTACAAGAAGAAATTATTTAAGGTTACACAGTACCCTACAAATTTCAATAATACCAAAAAAAAAGAATTTCTTTTGCATTTTTTTTTTTTTTTTTTTGTTTTTTTGTGGCCCATATACTTGGGAAGCTTGTCACCAAATTTCAGATCTGCTAACAAGTTAGTTTTTAAGATATTTGAAGTTTTCTGAACATAGGTTTTGTTTTCGGTTTCATTTTAAAGCATTTTTCCCACTCTTAAATTGAATAAATTAAAAATATTTTTGAGCACAATTAACTTTTTCAGTGTCAAATGGTTATTAATTTCAATTTTCAATACTAAAATTATTTCTGCTTGATTATGTTTTGAGTTTTTTGAGTTCTCATAATTACTTAATTAAGATTGATTTCAAGGCCAATTTTTGTTTTAAAAAATATTTTACATAACTTTAAAGTTTTTTCATTAATGTTTGCCTGTTGAGACAATGCTACGGCCAAAACTTTCTAAGGTTGCTATGAGAAACAATATTCGGAATAGATGGAGAATACAACCAAAAAATATATATATCTAAAAACCAGCCCTTCACTAATACTGCAATAAGACTTTCGAATATAAGTATTCTGATTACAAGTGTTGCAGATAAAACTGAATATTTCCACTATGGGCCAAACTACATTATAGTAAACATATAGTAGTACTATATTATGGTATTTGAGTTCTTGTTGGGGGCAGCTTTAAAACTCTTGTAAAACTTTCCCAATTTAAAACTAAAAAAATTAAATTTTATGAATAAACCTGGTGATTTTTAGCTTAATCATTAGCTTTTATCATTATTATGTTGTGCATAAATGTTTATTTGTATTTTAATACTTTTGTGCAAATATTTTGTTAAGATTAGGCTGAATAACCTGTCGTCATAACAAACACTATCAATATTATGCAAACATATATTTTTTGAATTTAAAAAAAAAAATTTTTTTCCAGTCATAATTAATTGAAGTGGTCTTTTGATATAGAACACACATAAGTTAAAAAATAACATATTAAAAATTAGAGCTTTACAGGCATTATAGACTTTTGTTTTATGTCTTTACAAACTTTAAATGCGTTTTTCTCGGACTTTTAGTTTTGAAGATGTAGGTGTTTTCTAATCCCTGAGGCTTTTTTTCTGTTCAAGATAGAGTCTTGAAATATTTTTGTAGATACTCCCTAACGTATGTTCTATAAAAGTTAGTATGGACGTAGGTCTGCGATATATAGCTATTTTTTAAAAAAATGTGAAAGTTAACATTTTAAAAAATTTTGCGTTTTTTCCAGGCTTAGCTAGAAAAATAATCATTAAAAATCAACAAGGGAACAGATTTTCAAATCCATGCTAAATTTTACTTGCAATAATTTAAGAAACATAACTCACACTTGAAATTACTAACAAATTTTAAAAATTGAGCCTCTTATAA
>BMAV01005806.1:0-10884 GCA_019973955.1 Trichonephila inaurata madagascariensis | reverse complement strand
TTATTTTCCCCCCCGTAAATTATATGAACAAATTCATGACCGCTTGAAAACTTTAAAAAATAATAATATTCGCGCTGAGGATTCTCGTTTAATCTAGGTATTATTATAAATCAAGAGTAGAAATATTTTTAAGTTAGAAGGTCGCATATATATATCTGACTATTTATAATCTTATAAGGTTATATCAGATTAACTATGCATAGTCTCAATAGTGGTTGCGCTTGATCCATAATCTATCAAAGCCACATATTTCTTTATTTACCGTCTAAAATGAGTGCATTATTTCATTGCGATAAAATAATGCAAAGTAGTATATCCAATAAGGTCATATTACTTGTGTGTGTGTAATGAAATAAGTTAATGGATTTATACATTCACAATAGCGTGTCCCAACCGGAGTCCATAGAAACTTAGAAAAGTTCCACAAAAACTTGTACTTCGGGTATCCATTATGTGAACTAGGAGGCTCACGATAAAATATTATTAATGAAATAATTTAATAATTATAATAAAATAAACTAATGCCACATAGAAAATTCCAGAAATTTGAGATTAGAATACAGTAGTATTTTCTGGAATCTTTCTTTAGTTAGTTGGAAAAAAAAATTTCTATTCATAAGAAATTTAAGTATATGGGGCTGCACATACTTAAAATCAGGACTCAAGGGGCTTAGGAGCAAAGAAAAAAATTGTGAATCCTTGAATTATAGTCTAACAAGATCCCGCAATAATTTATCAAAAGTTTTATATATATATATATATATATATAAACACACACTTCTGTATTAATTGTATATCAGTGTAAAATTTAGTAACTATAAAAAATTTTGACCAAGTATACTTATATTGGTTTTTAGCATTTAACTCTGTCATATATACTAATCTAAAGATATATTCATTTCAAATAAAGTTTAGACTGTAAAAACCATTTTGATTACTACAGGTTATGCAGTTGTTATTTTAATCAAAGGAATTTTTTTTTACCTGTAATTTAGTTAACAACATTTTGTAGTGAATCATGAGCACAAACATTAACGAAAATAAAAGAGCATACTAAGTAATATTTGAGTTCATTCAAAATACGGAACTCTATGGATCATACGTTCCACGTTTCTTCCCTAGTGTAAGCAGTTATATTTGGCAGTATTTGTTAAAACTCTTTTTGAATGAGTGAGTGAGTAAATGAGTGAATATTAACGTCACACTGTTCAGCCCCTCCCAATTTTGAACCATGGTCAAGTGACGAGGACGACACCTGAGCTGGTACCACTCTCTTTTAACTAACACACCACACCGACGGGAGGATGTTTGAGCTCTCAACAGATTTAACGTGCATCGCTCTCCTACGCGGCGGGTCTTCAGAGGTACTAAGCTCGAATACATCAGAAGCTGGTTACGAGTCCGTTGCTTTGACCACTAGATTACCGCGGCTACAACTCTTTTTGAAAAAGAGAAAGGTAAATTTACAAAAAAGTGGCTTTGGGATGATAGTTCTTAAATCATGGCAAATGATACGATTCATGTTTCATAGTTCTATCAGCGCCTACTCCTACTTATTTCTTTTTTCCAATTACTTTCATGCAATTTCGAATAGTACATCTGAAATATTTTTTTTTTTTTATTTATCCATCGTCCGAGCTTGGCTTCTTGACCATTTGACGCCGAGCTTCCCAGTACCGACTGGCGGTGTCGTCAGTCGGGTATTCATCTAGTCCAGTGCATTGGAGTAGGTGGTCGCCTTCCATTCTGGCATGACTGCCCTCCCGTTGGTGTGGTGTGGTAGTTAGGAGAGGGGGGTGCCAGCTCAGGTGTCGTCCACGTCACTTGACCATGGTTCAAAATTACGTGGTCCGTCGCCAAAAGCCCTCGTGTAGCTGAACAGTGCGACGTTAATATTCACTCACTCACTCACTCACTGGCATGACCGCAGAGTGGGCAGGCCTTGTTTACCAGCCAGGCCAAGCCAGTGGAAGTGTACTCCCAAAAAGTCATGTCCGGTGGTTAGGCGAAAGCGGACAACAGCCTCTGTTCTCTCCAAGTGCCTCGGGATTGGACCCACAGTGGCCAGAGTTTCCCATTACTTATATCTGAAATATAAATGAGTACATATATATATACATTTTAAACATGAATTTTCTTTAAAAACAAAACAAAAAAATTATTTTAATCTTAAGATGATTGTCTACCTTCGGACTCAATTTTTTTATAAAAACAAACAGACAATTATACATAATAATATGAAAATTTTGATATTTTTAAAGTTTTTTCTTTATAAAAACTACCCTAAATGAAAAAATTTTTAGCCTACAAAACAAAATTTATGGTCTACTTTATGAAAAATAGTGTAATAAACATTTCCGCAAAATTTCAAAACGTTATATGGTTTGGTTCTTAAGATATGTATCTGGTAAAGAGTTTCTTTCGAAAACATAATTTCGAGAAAAACTCATTTAAAGTTTTATCACTGCCCTTTTGCATAGAGTGATGTTTTTTAAAATCACTATAACTTTATTTCAATTTCGCGTAAAGGAAAAAGAAAAACTGTTTTGGAAAGAAAAATGTTCAAACTATAAGATTTTGAAATAAAAAAAAAATGCCTTACGTAGACGAAAAACAACATCTTCACGGTAGGCAGTCACCTTAATATTTTCTCAAGCTTCCTTTGCAGACTACGATGCAATTCAGAAATAAATTCATTGATTATCGATACAAATTTCAGAATATCAGTACAACAGAATCCCTGTATTTGGAAGCTTACACTGGCTTCACACACACACACACACACACACACACACACACACACACTAAATTCGCTTCTAATTATTTTCTTAACTGCTCTATTCATAGATATGCGCAGCAACTCAATAAAATTAGCTTCTCTCTCTGGTGAGTGAAAAAAATCATCACGTATTCTTTGTCTCTTTCTTATGCCCATACATCGATAATTACTTCTTTTATCAGTAGACTATCTAAAAAGTACTGTCTGACAGTAGGCATTGAATAAATCGTATTATAAAAATAGAATTTCTACATAAACATCAATCAATCTTACCTATTTCAGCTTTGACGTTCATAACAGTCAGGCTGTTTTATCAATAAGACCTATAAGCCAAGTAGTCTCCATGTTGTAATTATTACAATTAAAACTGCTGAGCTTGATTGTATGTATGCAGTTTTTTTGAAGCTTAAAATATAATATATCAATAATTATAAGATCGAGAGTATAGCAAAAAAGAAATGGAAGTATTGCTTTCAGTAAAAACAATTTGTGCGTGGATACTTAAATGTGAAATAACAGAAAATTTACACAAATCCAAACAAGGAAAATAAAATTACTTTGATTTTTCTCCTTTTATGTTAATACTTTTTAATGATCTATCTGCCAATATTACATTCGAAATCTAAATAAATGCATTTCATTTAGGTTTGCATAATTCTTAAAACTTTATTTGCTAGTATACTAAATTTTTGGACAAACAGTGGCGTACACAGACCTCTTTTTTGGAGGGGGAGAGGAGTATCCTAAAACACTAAGACAATGGCATCCAGGGGTAATCTATTTGGTAAAAATTAAAAATGTGTTGGTCCATGGGTGGTCATACCCCCCTCCCCCCCTTCTGCAAGGGCACTGTTTACAGATGGCTCTAAAATCTTAAGGAGGCCTACTTTTGTATCAGCATCAGGATTTTTTTTTATTATACACATTTCTTTCACATGCTAGATATGATACATCGATCACATCGTATGTACGATTATACAAAACAATAGCAGCAGAGACCTCTCTTCTTGAGACCTGGCCCCTACACAAATGCAAACCCCACTTATGACTTTTAAAAGTAAACAGTACATAGCATACGTTGTCAAATACTCGTACAAACAAAACCTGAAACAAATAAATGTGCATGATTTACAATCTCTTATACCAGATCGACAGATGCCGCCTTTTGACAGAATGAGTAAAGATGGTGTATGGCGGTAGGCCTAGACCTGTATGTGGACAACGGTCATCACATGTAGCCAGTTGACATATCGTCGAAAATTCCCAGTTTTTCGGAGAAAAATACAATCGGAAATAACATTTGACCTTTGAAATTATTCGAATAATGAATTTTATAAAGCTGAGTCCAGAACGAGTCGTGGCTCCCATTGCGTTCTAGGCCCTGGTCCCGGGCCCAGTTGGCCCATGACTTAAGGCGTCTCTGAATAGCAGTTGAAATGAATCCTATCACCTAAACTTGCTATTAAAATAACTTCAAAATAAAAAAGAAGTTAAAAAAAAAGCCGTAACAAGACAGAATTCGATAAAAAAAATATGCACCCTTTTTGAATAAGGTGTTTATTTGTGTCTCCTATCACATACATAGGTGTTCTAATTACCTAGTTTGTCATTCTGTGTTATCGGTTACTAGTGTGATGAATGCATAAAAAATGTCTCAAAATAACCTTATATGAACTCAAATGATGATCAAATTAATGATGTCCGTGAACATCTGTAAAAAAGTGTCACATAATTACATTGGTAACATCGATAAAATGCTCCACACAATTATACCTATAGCATATTTTAGGTGCACCGTACAATTAAGGCTAAATTATCAAAATAATCACGTGACACATCTTATCTAAAAATCTAATCCATTTAGTGCTAGCTAAAACGGATTCATTTAGATTTGTTTCTACTATAAGCAAATCTCAACCACAGTATCAAGGGTCTTCCACGACAATCAAACAGACCTTCATCGAAAACAAACCTGTCCTCTTTGATACAGGTTAAATTTACATTTCTTAAGTGTTCACCCCCAATTTCTTTTGTACGGCGCAGTCTGTTCTTTCAAGTTTTTTTTTTATTTTTAGCAAAAGATGTGATAAAGATCAGCCCACGACACTCAATACCATACACACACGATGCGAGCAGGCAAGGCTATTAAGGTGTCTTCTGAGCCGTGACTATCTTTTCCGTGACAAGAATAGAGTATTTTCAGGATCACAGTTTGGGTCCGGATTCAAGGAGATGATGGTGAGAAAATGAAAAACTTAGGAGAGGTAAGGGGTAAGGAAATTGCCAGTTGCTGGCTATAGGTTCCAGATGGTTACATTCTTAGAAGAAAGGAAACTCTTTAAGGCGAATGGTGGTGTTGTCGTTTGTGGTCTTTCTTTTAATTTGTTGTTTAGAGGAGTGGATCACGATAATGTATTATTTTAGGGTTTATAAGTGTAGAAGAGAGAATTGCTTACTGTAAAGTTAGTGGTAGTTTCGTGTTTTGGGCTCTTTCTTCGGTGTAATAATAATGTAATAAATATTTGATTTGAGAACTGTACAATAAAATGATGTAATAGAAGTGTTGACTTCCATGAACTGCAGCATAAGGGAATTTTACAGAGACGGTTAACATCAAATGAATCGTTTCGACCCAACGTTTTTGCTTGTGAATTACTTTTTATGCAAGGTTGTTTTAATTTGTTGTTCATGTATTTTAATTTGTACTTTATCAAGATTCTAAACATCAATTATTGGAGAGAGAGATGATATTAATTTTTTAAGACCAATGTTACATCTTAAAGAAATTAACACAATTTAATGCACATAACTCCATTTATCATATCATTTAATTTATTATTATTATTTATTATCATTATTATTTATTTTCATATATTTTATGAACGCGCACACACACTCTTTTTTATTTAAAGAATTAAATTTTTAAGGAATTATATCGTTGCAGATATGTAGTAGCAGGGTTTACTAACACTCTTATTTAAGCTATTGTTTGGGTATCTGACAGTTTGAAGGAAAAAATCACAATCTGTTCCATTAGGCTTAAAGAGGTCATATTTTAGTTATTTCATTGAATTATTTAACAGTAGCATTATAATTATTTGATATATTTCCATCTTAAGCATTTTCCCCTTTGCTTTCGAGAAAAGGTTAAAAAAAATTGTTCTTCTTTTGTTTTTATTAAAAAGCAAGCCCTTCTCTCCTCCTTAACTGAATGACATAACTAAAAGAATTAAAGAATTATTTTTTTACTTGTTTGTGGAATTACTCAGAGTTTAACTGCTTTACGATAACCAATGCAATCCTTATGACTTACCTTACTTAGAATTTCCATGTAAAAAGTGTGTTCAAAATTTTAAAGCAACAATACAATTAATTGTAAATTAAGAATAGATAATATTTTCCTAAAAGAAATTTTGCATCAAAGATTTTCCTTATAATTGATTTATTTTTTTACAAAAATTATTTAAATAGAAAATGCGAAAAATTTTGCTTTGATTAAATCATATATTTCAATTAAATGTTTCTTTAATTTGTTTATTTAATGAAATTACAATTTTTAAAAAAAAAAATCTGACACATTAATTTTTTTCAATCTGAATTTATCATATTTTACTCCGACTATACTCGTAGATTTTCAACTTTTCATTTACTTGTTTTATATTGATATTTCTTACAGAATAGCAACTATTAAACAGTTTTTATTTTGTAAAATCATTTATCAAACGTTTTTTGGACTTTTCCAGCTTTCAAGTGTTGTTAAGATCTGACTTATTTTTATTTTATTTCATCTGTATACTAATCAAAAACAAGAACTATGATCTTATTAAATTGGTTTATGTTTTTTATACATCTACCAAAAATTACTGTTATGAAAACATTTTACCCTTTTTTAAATGATGTAAAAAGACATAGAAATAATGTAATGAACTATTTTATTGAAAGCCAAATCATTTCGCAATAATTTTTATATCTATTGAGGTGAAGCTACTGACAAAAAAATCTCACGAAGAGTAACTATCTCTTTTTAATAGAGTCACTATCTTTTTAATAGAATCACTATCTCTTAATAAAGAATCACTATCTCTTAATAAAGAGTCACTATCTCTATGAGGAAGAGTCACTATCTCTTTTATAGAGTCACTATCTCTATAATGAAAAGTCACTATCTCTTTAATAGTCTCTATCTCTTTAATAGTCACTATCTCTTTTATAGAGTCACTATCTCTTTTATAGTCACTATTCTCTTTAAAGTCACTATCTCTTTATAGAGTCACTATCTCTTTTTATAGAGTCACTATCTCTTTTATAGAGTCACTATCTCTTTATAAGAGTCACTATCTCTTTTATAGAGTCACTATCTCTTTTTATAGAGTCACTATCTCTTTTATAGAGTCACTATCTCTTTTATAAGAGTCATATCTCTTAATAAAAGTCATTATCTGTTGAATAGTCGCTATTTCTGTAATAGAGCTTCTAATATATCTTGTAATTCATGAACTTTGAAATTTGCATTCTATTTTGAAGCCTATATTGTTACGTAAACGAATTCTGTTCTGTTATTACTAAGTAAGACATTTTAGATGAATCGTTGGAAATTCTGCCTATTTATTGTTTCCAATGTTCTTGGCACTGTCTTCAAAAGGATTTCAATAGTCAAGTTCTTTTGAGTACTATCAGTTTTATGAAGAAAATTATTTAAGCTACTATTGTGTCACACAGTATTTCTATATCTGCTAAAGATTTGAGTTGTCCAAAGTGCTGGTAAAAGGATTTTTCTCCAGTTAGTTATTTTCATATGCATGGTTGAAGTCTTGAATGCAATCTTTGGCAACACAGGCTTCAGCTTTAGAAGGCTGAACACTGCAATCAAGTGTGATTCCTGTGCTACCATTCTTTTTCTGTTTAGCAGTTCACTTTTTGAAGTGTTCCAGAAAAAGAATATACCCAACGGAATGAAACATGAAGGACATGTCGCAGTAATATATCACTTGCAACATGTTGATGATCCAAAGAAGCATGACCGAAAATGCATCAAACAACGATTCTACCATTGTCAATGACTTTAATATCAAAAGCCCATACTTTGCATTTTTGCGTGTTCCAGGACAAAAATATATCCAACGAAATAAAACATGTAGGACATGTCGCAGTAACATATCTCTTGAAACATATTGATGGTCGAAAGAAACATGACAGAAAACGCACGGAACAACGATTCCGCCATTATCAATTATTTATTTATGAAAAACGTTTTCAAAAAAGATAACACTGTGATTAAATAACAACTTCACTATGTTCACTCAGACAATAAATTGAAAATTTTTTCTAGGTAACAATATAATTTAAAGGACTGTGGCATTTGTTGCGAATTTATACTGATTTCAACAATAGATGCATTGTTGTTTGCTTTGTTAAAATAACGAAATCAGATGGTCTACAATGGTGTAGTAACAATAAACAAGTAATAATAATAATAAAAAAAACTTTCAAGTGAATTCCTACTTAGATCAACAAAGAAAAATTTTATTTTAGCTACTCTTTATTAAATAGTTACAGTTAATTTAATTAATACAGTTATACATATGACAGAATCACAACATTAAGTGGTAATGAATTTTTATTCATTATCATTGTCATCCAAAACAATTGTGTCTATAAAATTTCAGTTCAAATGAATGCTTTAAAACGTGAGAAAAAAACCTTTTAAAAGTTTTGACACAAGTCCCCAAAATGGTCGCTAAGTCGCTAATGTGACTGTATTAGTAATTCTCTAAATAGTTAGTTTTAATCAATTAATTTTTATTAATTATAATTAAATTATAGTATTGTCATCCAAAATAATCATGTGTATACAATTTCAGCTCAATAGAGCGCTTTAAAATGTGTTTTATTAACGATTGAAAATTCCATCAAGATAAATAAACAAATAAATAAATAAATAGAGATTGTGAGCTAATAGCAGGAATCGAAAAGAGGCTCCAAAATAAACCTAATAGAATGTTGTTTTTTGAACACCCTTTTATTATTATAAGCTTCACTTATATGTAACGGAATCTTTGAACTCAATTTTTACCCGCTTTAAAAGGTCAGATTAATTCGAAATTTTACTCACTTGTCCAGGACCGGTGACACTACAATAATTTAATAATTTTGTTCCATTTTCCTGATCAGGATCATCAGGATTAACGATTTCCCATTTTCAGATCCCATCCCGCATCTAGCGACTAATTTCAGATCCCATTTCCAGATTTGGCGACTAAAAGATTAAGTTATAACTTAGTTCGATTAACTATAAAAGGGTGTTTTTTGTAAACTATAATTTTATTTAAAAAGAAATATATATATTCCTTTTTTACTCTTATTAATTATATTTTACTGTAACAAATTTCTAAAGTTTTAGAAATCTAATTAAGGTTAACACAGTTCATTTTAATTACAATTAGATTTCAGATAACATCATGTTTACATATCACACACTGTTTTGTTGAATATCATAACTTTGTGTAACACAGTTGGAGTCCTAAATTAAAAACTATCGAAAACAAATAATTCAAGCCAATTTAGCTTAAAAATACTCAAAATTAAATTACAGCGTTCACATTAATTGAAGCAAAAAATCCATCCTAAAAAAAGAATAAAATAGGTTTAGCTTTGATCAAACTATCATGAATAGAATGAAAGCAATACTGAAACAGAAATTAAAACACGAATATTAATTAAAGTTAAAAAAACTTTTCACAAAAGAAATAAATCAAACCAAAATTTAACTTGTGAATTTTGAAAAAGGTACAAAATGTCTATAGTTTTAATCAAATTACATCATAAATGCAAAAGTAAAACTGTAAACACTCAAACCATTTTTACAAATTTAAAAATGCAACTATTTAACGTTCCTTTTTAAAAATGATTATTCATTCAAAAATGGATTGTAATTTGCCACAAAGAACAAATAAATGAATTAATACAATCCTAAATAAATGTAATGATAGGGAGAAAAAATATGTGTTAAGATCTCTTAAAAACTACATGCGAGACAATATAATGCATTCTGAAATAATTGTGATATAATATGATGTCAAAGCGCTTGAGCTGCAGGAAATTGCTTCGATAGCGTTTTAAAATTTTTTAAAGAATATTTAAAAAAACTTGTTGAGGTACAAATTATTTTGGCCATAATTTCAGAGTGTCCAACTTTACGAATCTGGCTTTTTCATTTTTTTTTCAACGGATTTTTCTCCTTTAGTTCTTAATAGAAAATGCAAAATTAGCAAGGGCGTAGCCACCACCATATCAATCGTATCAGAGATACGGGGTTTCCAAGCTAAAGAGGCCCCAACAGGTGTAAGCAAAGCAATCCTCAAATGCTAAGGGTCCCCAAGGAATTTTGATGCATGGCCTACTCAGGACAAGCTTGCGACATAGCCATCCTGTGATGACTATGTCTGGGATGATTCGCGTAAGCTAGAGGTGTGGGATTATCTAAATGATGAGACATTATGTAATTCTTAACACAACTTTTATTAGAATAACTTAAATTACTTAATTCTAAATAACAACTTTCTAAAGTGAAAAAGAGCCAATAATTAAACCTTTATATTCAAGTCAGATCGCGCAACTAGATCACTTTATCTTAATTATAATAATTTAACTGTCTAATCTAACTTCCTATACAAAAATATTACCTTTTATAAAGTCACCTTCCTTCCTAGGTTGAAGTAATTCTATTATGTTGATAATAGGTAGAGACTCAGACTTTCTTTAAACTTTTTTATATTCAATTGCGATGAGCGTATCCTTTTTCCAGAGCTGTAGGACCCAACCTTATTCCCAAACAATTCCTACTAAGTTATTCTAGGCTTTTCCGTTATATCTCATCAAAAACTTCTATCCTTAAAGTATATCTCATTTGCATATTCGATCCGTTTTCTTCTTCTTGGTATTGGGTTGAAAAGTTTGCCATTAATCGTGGCGTCAAAGAACTTAGGAGTTATGTTAGAAGAAGGACGCGAGAGACGTCACAAGCTATGCCATTGGTTAACTCAGTAATTAAATATTGAATTGTGAAAAAATCAAAACAATTTCGAAAAATTTAAAAAATTTTTAAA
>BMAV01005805.1:104748-124751 GCA_019973955.1 Trichonephila inaurata madagascariensis | reverse complement strand
GTCAGCTATTTCACGCGGGCCGCATCATGAGGATAAAGGGGGGGGGGCGGGGTTTAAAATGTGGTAAATTGATCAAAATATTTTAAACTCTGTTTTGCATTTTTTAATTACGGTTTTTCATTTTTGTCACTAACACTGAATTAGAAGCATTTAAAAAACACTCCGTCACAATTTCTGCATCAATATAAACGGTTTCATATTATTACCAATAATATAACAAACTTCATAAGATTTTATCACTGTGACATTATCAATAACAAAACATTTTGTTGCTGTTGCAAAGATTATTCACGAAACCCTATTTATTACATCTTGACAGAGATCTTCGATTAAAAGTGTCATTGAATGATTTCTGTCTATCGGTATTTTTGAAATACAGCACTTTCGTTACAAATCAAACAATTACTGATTCGTGTCTGTTTTTCACTACAAACTAGTCAACCTCCTAATCGTCTTGAAACGATACATTTTTTCGAATAGTTTTCTCTTGCAAGATATGAAGGATAGTTTAAAATTAGTTCCACCCATAAAACTGTCACTACTCCACCGTTGTCTGTCATCACTAACCGTAACCGTTACAAATAGAAAAAAATATATGAATCCCCATTCATACGACATCGACAAAAAAAGCAAAATTGATATATTTGATTTCTTAACACGAATTTTTTTATATATATTTTTCTTGAATAAGTGAATTTTTCAGAGCAATGATCCCTGACCGAGCCACTTAAAAAGACTCGGTGGGCCGTAGGTTGAGTATAGCTACACTATATGGTTCCAATTTTCTTATATTTCTACACAGGATACCTGTGCATATGGTAAACCTATTTTTTTAGTCGAAGTAATAAATAATGTTTTTAAAAAGTAGTTTAATGTATGAAAAAGGTGAGAAAAAATAAAGATTTTCAAAATTACAAAGTTTTATATGTTATTAAAATAATAGGTTAACTATATTTTGTATATTGTTTTATGTATGCGCAAAAATAGGAGATACCTTTTTAAAAATGGTACCTAAACATATATATAAGTATGTATGTATGTAAAGTATAAGTAAGTGATATCTAAAACTTATATTAAACAGAAAAAAAATTGTTTAACTAAAAATTATATTTGTATTTCCACAGAACTATTAAAATATCTTTATTAAGATCAAAACAAAATATAAGCTCTATTGGGTATTTTTAAAGATATATGTTCCATGAACAAAGAGTCTTATTTTTGGCATGTCCTGGTACACTTAAATTATTATTTTACTTATTTATTAAATTAATTATGTATGCGTATAATAAAAATCAGGGCGATATGTACCGTATTACATCAAAACCGTGTTTCGTGACGTATCGAAACCGTGTTATACGAAACTTTGTAATAACATAAGTCAAAGCAATTTGTACCGTGTTATATTGATTGATTGATTGAATATTAACGTCGCACTGTTCAGCTACTCAAGGGCTTTTGGCGACTGACCACGTAATTTTGAACCATGGTCAAGTGACGTGGACGACACCTGAGCTGGCACCCCCCTCTCCTAACTACCACACCACACCAACGGGAGGACGTTTCAGCTCTCGACAGATTTAACGTGCATCGCTGTCCTACACGGCGGGTCTTTAGTGGTACTGGGCTCGATCTCGTGACCAGGCAAGCCGCGATCCGATACCTATACCACTCGGCTACCGCGGCCATCCTTGTTATATTGAAAACAAGTCTCAAAGTGTAAAATTTTATGATAACTGAATTTCCGTTCCAGTAAAACATACAAATGAAAAAGTAAAATAACTTCAATTTTTTTTTGATTAAAAACAAAAATATGAAACGCTAATATTAAAATTACAACAAAAAATATGTTCAATAATAATTATTATAAATAGAAACGCGATTTATATATGTTCGGGTCATGAGATTAATTTTCATCATCACTCTCAACAGAAATTACAGCTAATCTATTTTTTTCTCCCAAAGTTGTTTGAAACTCCTCTTCACTAGTTGTTTCTCCATTATTACAAAAGTTATCTGACATTGTTGCTATGACCTGTCTGCTTCGATCTTCGATCAGAATTTATCTATAACGAGCTAAAGAACTTTGTATTTCTCTTTTAAATTTCCCGCTAAGTACTATTTTCTATTATTTTAGTTAAAGCTATTCTTTTTTGCAGATTAATTAAATTTAAATAAGCAAAGATGAAATACTACAAATATTTTCAGAATTATCGGTGTAATTGAAAGTGTTAAGCACTTGAAAAGAATCAGTTTAGTACTTCCATTATTGAACAAAAATGATATTCAATTTTTTAAAATCGTGTTATATCAAATCCTTGCATACGATCGAATAAAGATATCCAGCAAATGAGTGGCTCCATATCTGCACTGATGGCTCATATCTGCCAGAAACAAACGGGGCCGGAGAGGGATGGTTCCGTAGGCTGTTTGAGGGCTCATTGGTCGTGGAAAAGAATGCCACCAACTACGATGGTGAGGTCTTGGCTGTCTGTGAAGCAATAGTGCATTTACTATCTGCTGGTCTAGCTCCTGCAAAAGTTGCCTTCTGCATAGACTCCGAAGCTGCAATTTTAGCTTTAAGCAGTAATATACCAACTGACTGCCTTAACACAATTCAGTGCCGAACTAAAATTACAGAGCTCATCTCATATGGCTGGACTGCGGCCTTACAGTGGGTCTCAAGTCATGTTGGATCCCCGGCAATGAAAGAGCCAAGCAGGGAGCGAAGTCGACTCAACCGAAAGTTCCTTTGACTCTTAGAAGAGCAAAGGGCATCATTTCCACACACATTCACAAATATACTGCCATAACCCAAAAAACGAAGAATTTTGAAAAGCCATGGGAAACTCTGGCCACTGTGGGTCTAATCCCGAGGCACCCGGAGAGAGCCGAGGTTGTTGCCCGCTTTCGCCAAACTACCGAACATGACTTTTTGGGAGTATACCTCCACTGGCTTGGAGTGGCTGTTAACGAGGCCTGCTCCCTCTGCGGCCATGCCAGAATGGATGACGACCACAATATCCAATGCACTGGACTTGTAGAATACCCGGCTGATGACACTGTCAGTCGGTTCTTGGTTGCTAGGCGTCAAATGGTCAAGAAGCCAAGCATGGGCGTTGGATAAATCAATCAAACAAATCCTTGTAATATTAAATTCAAGTTTTGAGTCGTGTAATAGAGAAACCGTGCAATATGTGGGACTCCAGTATTTCATTGTTGAACCAAAGCTGAGTAATGGTTTGTTAAGATGATTTCTGAGTGCGATATATTTAGTACAGTAAAAAAGAGGGGGAAAATGCTCAATTTTTGTTTTAAGGTATCCGACTACGTTCGGAACCATGATTTTAAAAAGGCACATAAATGGATAATTTTCATGATATGTAGTGTCACTTAGATAAGAATATCTGTATAAAATTGTTTTAAGGACATTTTGACAAAAAAAAAATTTATTTAAATACAATATTTTGGCAAAATATTAACTTAGAATAACCTTTTTTCAAAATGTTCTCCTTTTGTGAAAAATGTTTCTATTATAATAATATTTTGCCTGTATATAGCTCAGACCTCTGTACAGTGGCTCAGTTATGATTTTTGAAAAATTCACATTATTTTCAGAGTTACAACCGTTTGAATAAATTATCGGTGTTTTTTTCTTAAAATTTCTCCTCTCTGTTCTTGTAAAATATGGATAAACCCACTTCTAAGTTATATATTTCAAAAGTTCTAGTTGAGGTTCTTTACAGAGGTCTGAGATATATACAGGCAAAATATTATTATAATAGAAGCATTTTTCGCAAAAGGAGAATATTTTGAAAATGGGTCATTCTATGTTCATTTTTGGTCAAAATATTGTACTTAAATAATTTTTTGTTGTAATACTATTCTTAAAACAATTTTATATACATTTTCTAATCTAAGTGACACTTAATATCATGAAAATTATCCATTTATTCGCTTTTGCAAAATCACGGGTTCCGAACGTAGTCGGATACTTTAACACATTTAGTAAAAATTTTTTTAACTCTTCTCAATTTCTCGTTTAATGCAAGCCATTTAAGGTATCCGACTACGTTCGGAACCGTGATTTTGCAAAAGCGTATAAATAGATAATATTTATGATATTTAGTGTCACTTAGATTAGAATACATGTATACAATTCTTTTAAGGACATTTTGACAAAAAAAGAATTATTTAAATACAATATTTTGGCAACAAATTAACTTAGAATAATTTTTTTTCAAAATGTTCTCCTTTTGCGAAAAATGCTTCTATTATAATAATATTTTTCCTGTATATAGCTCAGACCTTTCAACAGAGACTCAACTAGAATTTTTGAAATATATCAATTAGAAGTGGGTTTATCCATATTTTACGACAACAGAGAGGAGCAATTTTAAGGAAAAAACGCCGATAACTATTTCAATGGGTTGTATCTCTGAAAATAATGTGAATTTTTCAAAAATCATAGTTGAGCCTCTGTTAAGAGGTCTGCGCTATATACAGGCAAAATATTATTATAATAGAAGCATTTTTCCTAAAAGGAGAACATTTTGAAAAAAGATTATTCTAAGTTAATTTTTTGCCAAAATATTTTATTTAAAAAATTTTTTTTTTTTTTTGTTTTTTTTTGCCAAAATGTCCTTAAAACTATTTTATACATGTAGTCTAATCTAAGTGAGACTAAATATCATGAAAATTATCAATTTATGCACTTTTTAAAATCACTGTTCCGAACGTAGTCGGATACCTTAATTCATTATCAGATTTTTAAATGAAAAATCATGTGTAAGCTATTTACTACTTATTCTGTTTAATTACTGATATATATGAATGGGTATTTTTTGAATATGTTATTTAGTGCATTAATATTATGTTCGAATAAAAATTATTTTAAATTAAAACTTCTCTTTCAATAAATAAGAACATCATTGAAAATTTTTTGGAATCATTAAAGAAATTTTGAACTTCTTTATTGAATTTGCAGTTATATTTTTCCAATTTATTTGCTCGTGGTCCTTTTTGAAAACAGTTGTGTATATAAAATTTCAATATTAAATAATTCAAATAAAGTTTATTTTATTTGCTACAATTTTGTTTTATTTAAACTACAAATTTTTCACAATATTCTGAATTTATATTTATTAAAGAATGAATTTGTGAAAGTGTGTTCGCGATGTAATGCAAAAAACAAAACCAGAAGCGTTAAACATCGCACACTGAAATTATAGTTCCTAAAGTTTTGCACCTAGATAAGAATTTTTTCGAAATTCACTTTAGGTTTTTAAAAATTTAATTTTGGAATTATTCTTCATAGCTTTAGCGATACGAAGCCATAATGTTTATCTTTGAATGCGACAAATTATTCTCCATGTAGTGTTTCAGTGATTTTAATATATTTTCCTTAAAATTATATTTCTTTATCGTTATATTAATTAGTTTATTTTTTCTTAGAAATAGAATTAAAATAGCTTTTGGAAAAAATCATCCTTAGGAATTAATCTTTTAACAACTCAATCTTAGCAATTTCTTTTAGCTACATGAGATTTGTGTTGACAGTCTTAATTCTGCTCTTAAGTTGAAGTTCGAGGAAAATTAAGCCTGATTAAAATTTTTTATTAACCTTAAGTCTCCAATTTTGTTTTAAATTCATCTGTTTACATAACTATGCAAATTTCTTTTCACTCCTTACCTTTGCTAAATTAGTTCTTCAGTTATTTATTTCAATTCATACTTTGAAAAATTTTATACAAATTTTTAACTACAACATTAATAACACTTTTTTTCTATGACGGGCGGGGGGGGGGCTAATGACTTTGCATTAATTTGTGACATGATGTTATCATCTGTGTTGATCAATCTTTTCTTTGGTTGATTGAAATCGATTTGTGATTTTTTTTTTCGAATGAAATGTACTTTTTTAAAAATTTCATTGAAAGTTACCCGGAGGAATATTAAAGGGAGATCAATCAGTTAAAAAATTTATTCTAAATACTTAGCAATGTTTCCTTTTTTTTCTGATGATTCAACGCAAGCAATGATTAAAAATTTCTTAAAATTAGTTGAAGTGATTGATGCATTTTGTGTTTGAAATTCACTCGAGTGAAAGGTGAACGAGTACTCTAGTTCGTAATAAATATTCATCAAAACTATTACTTTTTGCAATATTTTTAATAAATATTAAAATTCGTCGCAACTCGAAAGTTGCCAATGGGATTTGGGGTCATTGAGTAAGCATCTTAAAAATAATTACTTTTAATTCAGACTAATCAATTTATGATTAATTAAAGTTTAATAACCTTTAGGGCAATACTACTTAATTTCGTAATCTAACTTATAAGATTATTCAAAGCACACTCTTGTGTCTTGATACGCTTATAGATCACTTGCCAGTTCTCTCCAAAATCGCTTCAGTTCCTTTGAAATCAGCTTTTATCTATTATTTCCATTTCTCTGAACGGCATTTATATATATATAGCTCGAAGGATAATTAGACAACAAACGACACACTACCAACGCTTAATGACTGACTATTCCCGATTAACTTTAACACACCCCTTGCTAGGGTTTAAATAGCACTTACATTAACATAAAAGCAAGACACTTCTACGGAAAATGGTTTTAAGCTCAAATTACAGTTAAAGAATAACTTTCTCAAGAGTATTAGTTGACGGACCGCTGGTAGAACCCTTCATAAATTGTGTAATAGATTAAGTGTTATTAACCCGCGGTCACTCGCGCCTGTTTTTGCTATCTTCGTTACTCGCGGGGTGTAGAGAACACCCCAAAGTTTTAACGCGTGTATTTAATTATAAAAATAAAAATTAAGTCATTATGATACATATTTATAAATTACAAGATGTGTTTTGTATTATACAAATAAAATTATTTAATTTATTGCACTCAAATGAGACTAACATTAATGTAAACTAAACATACAAAATTTTCATTTTAAAACACATAATTTTATATTTTTTCATAAACCAGTAAAACGTATATGCCAGTAATAAATATACTTTATAATTAATGAGATCATGATAGTAGAAAGTAGAAAAATAATATTTTAATCATTTTCCAAACTTTCAGAGCAGACTGTATACAAATGCTCAACTTCTCGCGGGAATTCTCAGCCCTCCAGATAAACTTTTCAAGGTCATTACATTCCAACCGTTCCTTAAAGAGGGATTGCATCACGCCTGAAGGTTCAATGACCTAAAATGTGCAGCTACAGAAAAAATCGTGGTTCTGCACATTCTTTTTAGAAATCTGGGAGGATTTTCTTGTTGCTGGGGTGTAGAGAACACCCCGCGCGAGTGATCGCGGGTTAAGAGCAAAAACATATTAAAATAAGATAAGAAAACATTTAAGAATTACCTATGGCTGATTACTGGAGAATTTTCGTCTCTTATTATATTTTCAAATAACTTACCCCATAAATACGTAGAGATTCGAAATAATATTACATAATACTTTCTCATATTTGTTTTTAATTTAAGTTATGTGAGTAATACATTTTACAATTTAAATTTTTAAATTTATTCTTAACATTTTATTAATGACTGAATTGCATTTGTGTCTGTATTTGATTCGTATGGTAAAAATTATGTTTAAATAAGCTAATTTATGCAATTAAATATACTCAAAATTTGTGTTTTTTTTATTTAAGGTTACGAATTCCATGAAAGCTTTAAGGGAACATTTTATCCTGGAGGTAAGAGACATAGCAATTCTTTTCATCTAATAAAATTTTCAAAATTGACTAATATTTTTAAATGAGAATTTTCAAGGTCTGTAAAAAATGTGCTTTTCTTTTAGGAGGATACAATATAAATGAAAACATTGGACCCTACCAATATCATTACAGTTATCCGAACAGAGGTTGTATTAGTTTTATAAACTTTGCATAATTAGTAAGAGTATTTTTTAAATTTTATATGAAAATCTGAATTTGGCTTCATAATTGGAAAATACTGTAACGAATTTTGTGTAATTAGTTCTTAAAATAGTGTAAATAATTTATATATGGATATGTAATACGTTAATATTACTCTCTGTTGTATTTATTTTATGCTAAAATTGTATTATTAGCATGCAACACTGTTCATTATATTATAATGATCATTTAACGGAGGCGTGTACGAAATTTTGGCAATAGAGCCAAGATGCATCATTTATAGAGATCATTTTCGCGGATATATATACATCATTTCTATATTAAATTCTGCTAATTTGAGTGCCCATCTGATCATCCTACTCGACAAATTTTTTCCATGAGTTAAACGTGTTAAAGCAGCGTAATCAGTAATAACTTTCATCGGCAGTGATCCTAAATATGTTCTGAATTTATTCAGTGCCCACACTACTGCTAAACATTCTCTCTCGGTTACCGTATAATTTCTCTCAGCGTTGCTCAGAATACGCGAAGCAAATACAATTGGTCTCTGCTCTTGATTTAGAACCGCTCCCACACCTTTTGAACTTGCATCTGTAAATAACTCGAAAGACTTTTTGAAATCCGGCAATTTTAAAACTGGCGCCTTTGTTATGACCGCGTCGAAGGCCTTCTGCGCCTCAATGGACCAGACGAATTTTTTTAATTTTCGTTTAAGATTATAAAGGGGTTCACAAAGATCAGCATAATTTTTAATAAATTTCGCGTACCACTGGGACTTACCCAAAAACTTGGATACCTCCTTTGAATTACGCGGTGGTTTCATCTCAAGTATGGCTCGAACCTTTGTCTCATCCGTTTTGATTCCTTCCTTACTAATAATCAATCCTAAATACTTTAATTCATCACAACCAAATCTACATTTTTCTTTATTTAACTTCACAATCCTGCATCTTGCAACAACGTAAAAACCTCCCTTAAATGCTCAACATGCTGAGTGAATGATGGAGACGAGATAATTACATCGTCCATATAAACAGTCACAAACCTCCCTATCACCGGTTTCAATATGATCTCTATCGCCTTCTGAAAATTGGGAGCCGCCCTTGATAAGCCAAATGGCATACGCCGAAATGCGTAGGTGCCACTTTTTACTTTTTACTACGAACGCGGTCTTAACAATATCACTGGGGTTTACTGCCATTTGAAAGTACCTACTTCTTAGATCAAGAGATGACATTATTGTCGTATAGGGGATATTCGTTATTAAATCATCTATTAACGGTAAGGGATAGCGTGGAATCTTCGTGACCGAATTCAGTTTTCTATAATCAACCGCAAATCTATATGCTTCCGGATTATCCGGTGGTAACCCATTATTTTTTTTACATAACACAACAGGTGACGCGTACGGGGATTGAATTGGAACTATGGTTCCTTCTTGCGACATTTTCTCTATATGGAATTCAAGTATCACTTGCTTTTGCCGATCATACCTGTACGGCCTGGAAACAACCGGTGGACTATCTCCCGTATCAATTTCATGGTATAAAACATGAGTAAGACCTGGTTTGTCTGAGAATAATCCCTTAAAACTACTAAACAAATTTTGTAACTTCTGTTTTTGCTTATTCTCCAACTTTGTCTTAGACAGATCTATTTCTACATTTTCTTCCTCAATTGTTTTAACCACCTTATCTATTTGCGAATCGGGAATCTTTAACGATTTTCGATCAAAGTCTAAAACAATTTTTGATCCACTTATGAAATCTACCCCAAGAATACATGGGTATTCCAAATCTGTCAACACATGAAACAACCAAGGTTTTTCAAACTCCCTAATTCGAATATTTAATTCTACAATTCCTATATTTTGACATTTTGCTCCCTGTGCTGTGATCACCTGAGCTCGCGATTTTTTTACTTGTTTATAAAAAAAAAATTTTTTATATATTTCCTCAGATATAAATGATTTCTCCACTCCAGTGTCCCATAACGCTTTCAAAAATGTTTCATTTAATAAAATAGGAACATATGGAAGTTCCACTGGAGACATACATATCGCAGAAAGTTTAATCGGTATATCCACTGCCGAGTTCTTTTGATTACTTTGAAACTCATTAACTTTCAAAACATTCAATCGTCCCCTTTGCATCCTATCGCCTCGACTGAAATTCTCACTCTAACCCCTATTTCTGCAGTCCCCTCTGTTAAAATCATCATTTCGATCTCCCTTTCTAAATTGGTATCCCGTTTCTTTGAATCTGCGGTCATCGTTCTGAAATCTATTCCTACTATCTGACCATTGTTTTCCTAGACGGCCATTCTCCTATAATATTACCCCTATAATAATTTCTGCCATTATTTGGTCTACGCCCAACTTCTGAATTTCTCCAATTTCTGCGATTATCATCAACATTAGACATCCTATGCTCATTTCGACCCCGAATTTCCACATTATCACTATTCTGCGAACTCTGCGTTGTTTTGCAAGAATACCTCTCTTCAAATTTAGCTAAGATTTCCAAAAGTTGTACCTTGTTTTGTGAATTTCAGACCTCCACATAGTCCTGAAATTGTGGTTCGAGTCTAACAAGAATGTGATCTATCATGTCTGCTTACGACATCCCTAGTTCCAATTTTTGGTGTAATTTTAATAAATCGTAAACAAAATCCATTGGCTCCTGATTCCTTCCCTGCTGAGAGGCATAAAACCACGTCTCCAAATCTTTCTTATTTCTTATGGCGGGGAATGCTTTTGATAATTCTGCTTTTAGCTGCACGAAATCTGTGGCGGTATCCTGCACTAATACTGATCCGAATATCTGATACCAATCTCGGGTCCTTCCTCGGAGATGACCTTTCAAATAAGCACATGCTAAATCGCTAGGTATTTCTAGTAATTTTATTTGATTGTCAATGGCTTCCAAAGATTCGGTCACATTTTCCGACCCGGAAAAGCACACTTCTGGTAAAATACCAAACCCTTTCGAGCTTACTACCCCGGGGTCATATAAATTAAATTTGGTTGGGCGCCAATGTGATATGGCCCCCCTTTGGTGACCATATCTTTGACTGTCAGCGTGAGCAAGAAATGTGGGATTCTCGGAATAAATAGACATTTTAAATTCTTAATATGACTTTATTAATAATATAACTTAAACGTCTAACAATTTAGATAAATTTAACTAGTGAGAATCTATAATGAACCAACACACAAAACGACAGTTAAACCGAATCACATAATTTAGATCACTTTCTCTAAATAATTATATTATCCGCCTACTCTCACTTCTAATAATATTACAAGTCTTAATATCAAATAATCAGTCCTACCTTATTCCAAACTTAACTTCAATCTTTAAATGGAACCTTTTGGGCGCGTGTGCAATGGTATGCACCTTGTAGTAATGGTTGAGTTTATAGGTAACTTTACAATAGGCTTTCAATTCACGCTTGTATCTCCTTCAAACATAACATTCATCAAATTGCCATCATGCTTACTGAAACTTCTGTTCTTTTAAAAGCTATCTTATTTGCATTTCTTATTCGCATTTCGCTTCCTGGATTTTGGTTGGAAAAGAGTTGCCATTAATCTTGGCCGTCAAAGAACCCAGAGATTATGTTAAAGAAAAGACGCGTGAGCCCGTCCCAACATTTTCAAATTGTATAAATTTTAACCTTTCTAAAACCTTACTCTAATCTCTAGGATAATTAGAAGCCCTTAAAACCTATTTTTAAATAATCATTGAAACTGGGCCACGCCTATTTGAATGGCCAAAAATGTAAACTAAGTACTTTGTTTTTGCTTAAAAGTTGAACGTCTGATATAAACCAAAGCATGTTTATTTTATTGTAAATCGAGCCCTTTTTAGTTTTTTATTTCCTAGCCGATTAGAAGTCTCACTGTATACATTAAAATCAATTTATCCCAAAATGTAAATATTTTGATGTTCGATGTACCTTTGTTCAAAATCTGTTATATATACATGCTTGAAATTTTTCACACAATTAAAGTACACCTTTCTCATTATACTGAAATGAGCTTTTTGTAAAAAACTCAGAAATATACTTTTTACAAATTTTTTATGCGAAAAATGGGTCAAATTTCGCAATGTTTGATAAAATATTTCATAAATTATTAAATATTCAAAATTAGCTAAAAGCTCATTTCAGTATAATGAGAAAGGTGTACTTTAATTGTATGAAAAATTTCAAGTATGTATATATAACAGATTTTGAACAAAGGTACATCGAAAGCAGCCAATTTAACATTATCAGTACATATAAAGAGAGAGGTTCTAACTGTAACAAAAGTGACAGTAATAAAAAAAGATCAATTTTCTATTGCTCAAGGGACAGAAATAACGGTATGAATTGGCTTCATCAGTGTACAAAAAAGCTCCCAAAGGGATTCATGATAAAATTTTGTTACGACCGCAAATTAAAAATAAAAAAAAAATGTCTCAAGTAAAGCCAAAATTAATTCACTCTACTATCAGTAGAGTATTGTAGAACCAATTTTTAAAGAATACATTCCAACCTTATATGGAAAAATTCATATGGACAAAGCCTTTAGCCACCCGCATAAGTCAATTTCCTCTTATTTATCAAAGAAAGAATCAGAAACAGGAATAAAGTGTATCCCATTTGATGAAATACGTGTAAAATCACCCTACGCTTCTGCAATGCACTTTTGTGCTTTCGGTTTATTAAAACGAGCCTTATGAAAAGGGTATTCAAGAACATTGAACGGTCTTTGGAAAACGATTCAAGTGGTATGGAGTAAAGTTGGCATGGCAATACTGGAAAAAAATTTACTTTTATGGAAACCTCGAGCTAGAGCTATTGTCAAGAGCCATGACTATCACATAGAAGCAAATTGCCACCAAAAATATGTCTGTAGTATAAAAAAAGCCTCTTATAATAATTAGGTATAATTGGAAACATTATAATTCTTAATAGGGTAATATAAAAGAAATAAAAATACTAGATTTTATTGTGGTATTGCATTTCTTTTTAAATGTATCTTTCTTTTCAGGTGGAAATTCCTATTACAATAACAATCCAAGTAAGTTTTCACATTGTTTATTAATTTTGAAACTTCTAATTTAGAAATAATTCTTAAACAGGAAGTTGTTATTTTATTTTGTTTTTTATTGTAATTTTGCGTTTCTTTTTAAATGTATCTTTCTTTTCAGGTGGAAATTCCTATTACAATAACAATCCAAGTAAGTTTTCACATTGCTTATTAATTTTGAAACTTCTAATTCAGAAATAATTTTTAAACAGGAAGTTGTTATTTTATTTTGTTTTTTATTGTAGTTTTGCATTTCTTTTTAAATGTATCTTTTTTTTCAGGTGGAAATTCCTATTACAATAACAATCCAAGTAAGTGTTCACATTGTTTATTAATTTTGAATCTTCTAATTCACAGAAATAATTTTTAAACAGGAAGTTGTAATTTTATTTTGTGAAGATATTATTGCTATTTTTTACTTTTTTTACTAATAGATATATTAAAGCAATTAAAATACATAATATAAATTTAAATTTAATTTATACTTGCCACCAAAATTAATGCGTTCCTTTTTTTTTAATTCTTATATTCAGGGCTTACTTAGGTAAGAAAAGTGTTTTCTATTACAATAAAAAAATGTTATACAAAAGTTTTTAATTTTTTCCTGGTGGGTATTCCTATCACACAATAAAACAGTTCCCTTTTTTTTATTGGATTATTGTATTTTAAGGTCATTAATAGAAGTTTAAATTTAATAGTATTAAAAAATCTACTCACTTGCAATTTCTGTGTCCGATTTTGGTACAGAAAATCTCATGTACATTTCTTACAGTAATGATAAAATTTACTGTGATTATTTAATACAAAATGAATTACAATTCTTTACTTTTCTAAAAATGTATCTTTTTTCTTCCAGGTGGATATTCTTATTACAATAACTATCCAAGTAAAGTTTCATTTTTTTTATTTCATTTGAAATTTTAAGCAAGAGTAAATTTTTAGTAACAGAAAATGAATGTAATCTATTTCAAGAAAGAAAACTATTAACAATTTTTATCTTTACAAGTAATGGTAACCAATTAAATGAAACACAGAATTTTAAATCTATATAATTGCCCATATAATAGCAATCTATAAGTTTTATTTTAAAACAGGAATTTTAACATTCGATGTTTGCTTAAACGAACTACAGTAAAACCTGTTTTTGTGCGGTAGATAGATAAAAAGGAACCATACAAAAATATTCGAAAATTTAATAATTTTATAAATACTTATATATAACAAACACCTTCGTCGACATACTACAGAAAAAAAAATTATGCGATGGAGAGAGACCACATAAAAAAAGTCACAGAAAATATATATGTCAATTATTTACGAAATTTATGAGAAAGGATATCCACATCAAAATAAATAATTAAATTACACATGGAAACATTTTTAAAACATTTTATTTCTCGTTGTACACAAGAAGAAGTTTTCCAAATGCACATACACTGCTACTTATCGTATATAATCCAAAGCGCTCATCTTCCTGTAATGAATTAGTTCAAAATCGCTTTCGTCACTTGAAGGTATAATTTCAATTGTTTTATATTTTGGCAGCATAAAACCAGTGATAGATTTTTCCAACAAAGATCAATATATCAGTTGCTTGTAAAAGTCACAATAAATCAGATATGCATGATCTAAACTGTTTTGGGAATTTTAAACTCCTTCCGGAATTCGTATGTATTTTAAGAAAACGTTTTTCCAATTTGTTGGAAAGTTGGATTTCTGCATATATTTTATCCGCTCTGAAAGAATCCGGTTCTTCTTGTGCGTCTTCGTAATCTATCAAATTATTGATAATGTCACTATCATTGAAATTTTCGTCTTGAATCAAGCTCTGGCTGCTGGCGCGTTGAGAGAAAGCAATCGAAAATTCATTTTCGGGATACTTTATAACAAATGCACAGATTGTCTTGAAATGCATATATGTAGACTGATAGAAAACTTTACAGTGACGCCAAAGTTGTTGAAATTCATTCACCGCACAGAAAAAATCCAACAAAACAATTCGCACAAAATTAAAATTGGATAAAAAAAGCCGCACAAAAACAGATTCTACTGTACAACTTTTGTAATGCAAGTACATTTTATTGAATTTCATACTTCTCTAACATCGGCTCTTTTATTTTCAGATGGAAATTACTATTACAATAATGACCCAAGTAGGTATCTATTTTTTTATGAATATTGAACTTTTAATTGGAAATTATTTAGTTACAGTATAAATTATTAATTTACTTATCATAAGGAGAAAAATGTTTAATATTCTAAGAGATAAAAAAAATTCATCTGCTGCTTATCTTTTTCTACTCATAATTCTAAATGTTTTACTACTTTTCCAACCGTTTCTTATTCACTCTTCACATAAACATGGGGCATTTTTTCTAACGAAAAATATGACAGATTGCAGAAACTTTTTTTTAAAATTCAAATTTGGTTGAAAATAAGTGAATTTACGAGTATTACACTTTGTTACTATATAAAGGCTAATTATGACGTTTGAATCATGATCATGTGGCGAGGATGACACCTGAGTTGATACCCCACTCTCCAAATCTTCGTACCATGCCAGCATGGACATTAAGCCTATATAGGTTTAACGTACATTAGCTCTTTTACACGACAAACTTTAAACACAAGGTTGTCACACTTGCATTAAAATTTTAGAAAGTTTGAACAAAGCTGGAAACAACCCCTGAAGTTACTGAATAGGTTTTTAGAAATAAATATAAACGAAGGTCACTCAAATATTTTAAATATAAGCTCAAATTAATGAAGAAAAAGTTAAAAGTTAAGATTATTAATTATTATGTTTTTTTTGGGGTGAGGGGAGAATCCTTCATTCTCAAATAGTGTCCTCAAAAGTTTTAGTTGATATTGAATTTTGTGTTTCTTTTTCGATTCCTACTATTAGCTCACAATCTCTCTATATTTATTTATTTAATTATCTTGGTGGAATTTTCAATCGTTAATAAAATACATTTTAAAGCGCTCAACTGAGTTGAAATTTTATATACAGGATTATTTTGGATGACAATACAATAATATAATAAAAATTAATTGATTGAAACTAATTATTTAAAGAATTCCAAATACATCTATGTTGGCATCATTTTTGGCGACTTAGCGGCTCTTTTAGCAACTTGTCTCAAAACTTGAAAAGGTTTATTTCTCACGTGTTAAAGTATTCAGTTGAACTGAAATTTATATTGGATGACAATGCAATAATGTAATAATAATTAATAAAAATTAATTGATTAAAACTAATTATTTAAAGATTTACAAATACAACCACGTTGGCATCATTTTTGGCAACTTAGCGACCATTTTGGCAACTTGTGTCAAAACTTGAAAAGGTTTTTTTCTCACGTGTTAAAATATTCAGTTGAACTGAAATTTATAAACACGATTGTTTTGGATGACAATACGATACTTTAATGATAATTAATAAAAATTAATTACCACTTAATGTTGTGATTCTGTCCTATGTACATACATATTTATGTTAATTGTAACTATTTAATAAAAAGTAGCTAAAATAAAATTTTTCCTTATTGATCTAAGTAGGAATTGTGTGACTTATAATTTTTTTTTTATATTACTTGTCAGTGTACAAGATGTTGTCATTTTACAAAAAATAGTAATATGAAGTTACTGATATAATATTGTAATGGCAATTACAGAAATTTTCATTGGAAAAAAACTCTTCGAGAAGACTTGTAGCTTGCGTCATTGAGTATGATTCCTGTACTGATGCCACTTACGAGTTATCTCGTACTGGTTTTTTTTTCAATAAAGATATTCATATACAAATATCTTTTTTTCATTTTGTTTGATTTTACAAAGTCTGTGATACCCCAAGGTCCGGGGGGTACCATCTCTTCATCCACGTGGCCTAGATTTGTAGAAGGAAAGGATTGATCACCCAAATTTGCCATAATAAATCAAATTTATTATTGTCTAAAGCAGAGCTTCTCAAAGTTGTAATATTTGCGACCCAATATTTAATCATAATTTTCATTGCCCCCGTCCTCATACAATAACAATGTACTGAACTCAATAATATTATACTTTATGGCTAAAGTTACAATACAAATTTACCCTCTTAAGTGCCCCCGGAGTATATAAACGTCTCACTAAGCTAAAGCATTTATTTCCCCAGACGTATATATACGACTTTCTGAACTAAGATCTTTTCTGTGCACTGCTATCCGTAAAAATTATTCCGAAGACTTTGGAATACAATAAAAGGACCTTGACAATTTTTGCGGTGGATTTACTTATTCCAGATTATTTTTGCTTCTTTATTTGCTTTCTTATTTTTCCCAATACATCACATACGCGTGCCTACGTGCAAAACATTTGGCATTTGGAAGCAAATTGTGAAATTTTTGATCGGCAGTCAAGGTTTAATTATAAACCGTACAAAAATTATCCAGATAAGGGTTAATTTTTGTTTTAAATTATATATATGACATACTGAGAAGCCCATGGAGTCACTTGTAATTAATAAACTTGCTTTTAACTTAGTATTGTTAAATTAATTATAAAATACATTGTGTGGCACTGATATATTTATAAGTGTAATATATCAGTGTAAATGTGTATTTTATTTTTTATTATGTCAGAATGTATTTTGTTTGCTTACTTTCAGTAAATTAGTAATTTTCTTTAAATAATCTTTTGTTCTCGACTTTTCAATATGCTCGTGCCCCCTTTCTAGATTTGTCCCGCCTCCCAAGGGGGGTGCCCCACAGTTTGAGAAACGATGGTCTAAAGATATTGATCAACACAACACAAGTTTTACTATAGGGATTCAATCAGGATTGATAATGCATAATTCGAATTCTAAGTAAATAGTGCCTGAAATCCTATTCACTATTTTTATGAGAAATTATCCAAAGAATCTTTATCCCTTAACATGCTAATTTCCGTTCTTTCAATACACTTCTATATTAAATATCTTACCAGTAGCTCATGGCGATCAGCATCACAGCTTTCTGTCTATTCTATTCTTCCACTATTCATCTCTTCTACAGCTATCTTACTCCTATATTACTCTTACATCACTAACACGCGAATTCTAAAGCTCCAATATAAATATATCTATTAACTAATCTGCATATCGCGGTTGGTTTCTTCTTGAGAGGATTGGATTGAACTAACTAAATTCTGGCCCCAAAGATTCCCCAAGAAGATTAGTGAGAAAGCGCGATAAAGCCCCGTCACAGCTCGTCATCTAATTTCATCTAGTAACAGTCAGATGTGTAATATTAAGTCAGACTTTCATACAGATTTGTAATGAACCTCACTGGGAAAAACCTATAAAGAAAATGTAGTTATAAAGAGTTGTAAAGTAATAACAAAATGGACTGATAAGTAATAACTAACAGATCTCAGGAAAACCATCCATTGGTACAAAAAAATCACTTAAACCTACTTCGAAATCTTCCTGCAGATTGTGTGCATAGATTTTCTATAACCAAACAAATCAAGAAGGGAATCAGTTAATGTGCATTTATTTGATGGCGACGGCAGCAATGCTGGAGAAAGCAGAAAAATTATAATACAAATACAACTGATTTTCATTACTTAGAACATCTTTCTCTCACAGAAAAAAATGATACCTACAAAACTATGTCGAATGTGTACAAAGCAAAAAAATCGTAAGGTCGTTAGATATTTTTGCCCAGTGTGTATCACCAACCCAAAGCTCATCATATACAGGATAATAAGAAATATATTTTTTTTAATTTTTGGAATGCATTCATATATAAATAATTAGTATGTTATAATTTAATTCTTCGCCTAAGTTATAATTAATAATAAAAATAAAAATATAATAAATAATAAAAATTTATATTTAATATGTTTTTCATTCCATATAAATTTTTCATTCCTCCTTTCTAATAATTCCTAACTCAAATGAACATACGTAATCAATCTAAAATTTTAGCACACCCTACTAGAGATCTCGCAGCCGGCAGTTTTAGTATACTAGCTTACTACGAGAAACCTCGTAATTGGCAGTCAACAGGTTAAACGTGTTCTAACGGGTTTATAATGCGTCTGGGTAAACTTGTTCTTGTCTGGATTTTCCATTTTATTTTCTTTCTGGATAATCTGTTTTAATATGAGGGACAGTTTTTGATAATGAAGTACACTCTCTTTAAATAGTCAATTTAATCGGATATTAATTGCAAAAAGTTTGCTTATCTTAAGACTTTTTACTGTAGAGTGGGTTCATTATTTTATTCATTTTAAATATTTAGATACATAAATGGATATAATAGTTACTTATTATTCGAACGTATTCGTAATTTCATGCAGAAGAAACTTGTGTGGATCAAAGAAAATTTGTTATAGAGAAATCTCCAAGGTGAAAACGATACGAATTATTTTTATAAATGATGGGAGGCTGGAAAGGGTCACTTACTTTACAGCAATTTCGATACGAGTCCCCCTTGACCGAATGTGGTGAAATTCCTTCGGTGGGGAGTGCCAAGGGATTCTCGCGCTTTTCTGAGTTCAGTGAACGCATAAATTTCATGACTTGTAGCATTGCTCGAAGGGGATTGTCCAATTAGATACGCAATTCAAAGGACAGTAACTAGTCCGGCTCCAGGATTTCGGCGTGATGGGATTGCGAATAAAATAGAGCGCATCCGAATTTTAAAGGCTCTCTCCCAAAATTCCAGCACTCAGACGTAACAAATCGTAGTGTACTCCACACCCCAACTGGGACTGCCCAAGGTGACCATGTACTCCTCCCTTCAAAGCTAAGTTTTCTTTCATTATTTTTTTTGTAAACCTAATTTTTACTTATGTATCAATAAATTTAACTGTATCTTAAACGAAATGAGTATTTAATAGATTTTGTAGTTATTAACAATTAATTAATCGAGATAATTTTATTTATTGACATTGGCCATGATGCGATTTACGAATACCTAACCTGGGTTGCTTAAACTAATAATTTATTAATATGGCCTCGCATGATAAATAATAAATATATCCATTTTAAATTAAATAGTTATTAAATTT
>BMAV01005805.1:92288-104348 GCA_019973955.1 Trichonephila inaurata madagascariensis | reverse complement strand
GATAAATAATAAATATATCCATTTTAAATTAAATAGTTATTAAATTTTTGTGAACAAGAATTGTTATATGAGTAAAACATGCATTTATTTTGAAGAGTAAAATTCGTTTGGGAAATGAAATTATATAGGTACTTATTAAACCTATTAAAAATATACATATAGGTACACGAATCCATTTTTATATAAAACATATTTTGCAATATAAAATATTTTTTTAGTTAGTTTCCAACAAAAATTTAGGTACTTTATGTTCAGTTATTCAGGAATAATTTAAGTATTTGTGAAATAAAATGTTTATTAATTTTAGTTAATGAACTTTAGGAGGAATGACATAAAGGAAATTTATGAATAATTTTCTTTATTCAAACTCGATTTTATAAGAAATTATTGCTCCTTATTACTGGAACATCAATATATTAGAGTTCATTCTGTTTCTTTTTGAATTGCAAGGTCTGTTCAAAAAGTATCTGGCTTTTAACCAAAAAAAACATCTTAGTTTTTTTGCGGAATTTGAATCCTAACAAATTTCGTAGCACCCTCTCTACATTACACACTTAGCCCAGCATTTCTTCTACTGTCAAAAAGACTTCTAAAAGCCTTCTTTTGGAATGTTGTTCAACTCCGGTTTCCGTTCTGCATTATCTCATATTCCCTCAAAAACGCAATTCTTTCAATGCATTTTCATTTTTGGGAACAGCCATAAGTCGCAAGGAGCCAGGTTCCACGTTGATAGTGGGCAATAGTTCCAGTGTAACTGCAAGACAAAGTTCTTTCTGTTCCACTGATAGAAGCATGAGTGCGAATTTCGTAGCCACTCTGCGTATAAACACACAAAATTCCTTGTGCAGAATCTGTACTGATCTCAACTTAATCAACAATCTCTCGTACTTTCAAACAAAGAAAAATCTTTCTTTATCAGATTTTCCTTCTTTCCAACAACAGAAACATTTGAGCGGTTTGGTACCTCTTAGAACTCTGGTCACTTTATACAGACGTGCGGCCATTTTTGAATCGGTTAAACCATTCCTTAATTTAAATGATTTCCATAGCATCATCTTCTAACATTTGCTGAATGTTAAAAATTGTTGATTTTGACGAAATGTGATGTAATATCTTTTCGCAAGTCATTCAGTCATCTTCGGAGAAAAAAAAACTGTCACCTATAACAGCATCTCACTCTACTGTTTGCAAGAAACGACTAGTACATTGGAATGATGGGGGGAAATTCAAGTCTGTGCCTTAAGTTGTCCCCTTCCACTGTGCACAGTGGCTTCAGCCTAGAATCTCTATTGTGTGCTGGAAGGTCGAAAACTTTTTGAACAAACCTTGCAAATTTGATATTTCTGGGTGTTTTTTTTTACTGAAATTGATGACATTAAACACGTGAATGCAATAAAAACGTTCAAATGTGCTATCATAGGAGGTTTATTGAAAAAAAAAAATGTATGTCAACTGTTATGTGGCTTTCCTACTTATAAATTTCACTTTTTCCTTTGTGCATGAGTTGTTTCTTTCAATATCTGTTAATGAAATATAGTCAGTGTGATACTCTTCTTAATATGTCTCTAACAACATTTACGACTTATTTTCAGTGATATTTTTTTCTTAAGCAACTAATAATTGTAAATATGTCTCAAGTTGTGTTTAGGATTTTAAAAAAATGGAAGAATAGTATTAATTACACAAGGTAATTCTTTTATGAAAAAAATGTGGAAAAGATTTTTAATTTAATTGCTTATTATTATTATATTTATGCATACTTAATTATTTTCTTGCAGATCATTTTTACTTCAGACAAACTTTTCCACTGAACAATGGCAACAACGTACATGGTAATATATATTTTTTAGCAATTTTATTCAAACAAACATTCAAATAGATGATAGGATTTTGCTTGAGTTAGAAGCTTGGTGTGATTTTCCTTTCTTTTTTTAAGGAAATTTAATTATATTCACTAAAACAAAAACGTTTTGGCTTGGACTCCAAGTATTTTTGGATTACATACAATATCAGCTGACAAGATGACGAAAATCTACTCGTTTAAAGTTCGAACTCTGATTTATAGAAATTACTCAGTGTAAATACCTTATAACAGTGTATATGTAGTTAAAATATTTTTAAGATCTATTTTGCATACATTAGATATTTGGACACAAAAACACTCTAATACAAAAATTAACGAACTGCGAAGAAATTTAAAAGGTTGATAAACCGTCTAATGAAAAGCTGAATTATCAAAATTTAATACTAAATTATGCAAGACGTACTGAGCACACAAAATACAGAATAGTAGTATTCAGTATGGCGTGTGACCATTATGATTCCTAATATAAAACTCCAAACAGCTTGTTAGAGAGTTGTAAAAAGTCCTAGAATTGGTTCATCTCCTGCAATTTGAATCTTGGGGTTCCTTTAGAGTGCGTAGTATGAGTGACTACGCGTCCCATGACATACCATGCATTCTCTATCAAAGCAAGTTTTATTGAAAGTGCAAGTTATGGTTACTATTACGTTGTAGATAAACTCTACAGACTTAAGGAACATGCAGTCGAGCACTGGCTTGTTGGAAAATTGGTTAAAACTGAGAGTTCCGAAGTGTAACTGCTACTCTCGAATGCAGATTTATTTACAAATCTCGTAACTAAGAGCAAAAGATGGTTTAGAATCATATGCAACTGTACCTTAAACCATGGCACCAAGTCTTCTAGACATGTGTCTTTACACAAAGTGGATCTTTGCTCTGACCAAAGTTTACGAAGAATTTAATATTTCATCAAATCTACAGCTATTTCAACAAAACAAGGGACAAAAGAGTATTCAATAAGGCCACACTGGGAATAACTTGCCTAGCTTCTATACGATGACCAACGACCTATTAACCTAACCAAGGATGCTCGTAGGCTAATAGTAGTAGTTTATTTATTTAGATAAAATAAATAAAAAAAAGGGATAAAGTATACACAGTATATGCAGAAAATCAGGCAAATGAAATTGAAAAATGAACATTTTAAGATTTTTTCTTCCTGTAAAGTTGGAGAAGCATTAAAAATGTGACTTTAATAGTACTATACTCTTTAAATTTCATATGAATGAATTTTCAAATTAACGAAACACATTTCCGGCTTTTTTTTAATTTTTATTTTAAAAATGTACATATTCTTTAATTATTTTTTTATATAAAAATGGCTAATACTAAGTTGTAGTGAGCTTGTTATGCATTTTCCAACTAAACTCTACAGAAATCGTATTTATAATTTTTTTTTTATTAATTTGAGGACTAAATTTCTTGAAGAGAAATCTTGATGCTTAATTTGGATTGCTATTTAAAGAATTTATCGAACGTGATCGTAGGGGATGTTGAAATTGTAATTGTAAGGGGAGGTTATAAGGTTGAAAGTGTAAAGATTGGTTTTGATTACTAATCATTAGAATTTGCTAGTTAGATTAAAAGTCTTGTGATTGTAGATCTTGGAATTATGTTAGATTTGGATCATCTTTGCTTGTAATTCAAAGCTATAAGTAAAGTGTATCTGTGTTATTATTGGTTAGGTTTTGAGGCTCCTCGTGGTTAGGATTGGGCTCTTACTAAATGCTAATCATTAAGGCTTTAATATGCAAGGTATGACTATTAAATAACGAGAAGAATGATGCTGTAAAACATTTATTTTGATTTCATGCTTATTTATTTATTACTATCTTCAATATACAACTCTCCTCTATCCCTACAGTACTCTGTGCGAATTTCATATTATTTGAAGCAGTGAGGGAAATCTTCTTGTGTCAGTTCCTATAAGACGCTTGCCGCTTTCTCTTTTACAGCTTTAGCAGACGCAAATCTTGTTCCTTTTAATGCAGATTTCACCTTAGGAAATAGATGAAAGTTACATGATGCAAGATTCAGAGAATAAAATGGATAATCTAACACATGAATTGGTGCTTCGTTTCAGAATCATACTATCCGTCAGACGTTTTTTCAAATAGTTTAGGTCACTTTCGATGGCTTTTAAAGTGTCAGAGTAAAAAATATTTTTGCAAGTTTCTTGTTTTTAAACATGAGAATTGTATAATTTTCGTACACACTTTATGGGTGTCAAAATTATTATGTATAATTTGCTGTACGAATTCTTTGTCAACTCCAACACCTCAGCAATCGCACGAATACTTAACAATCTGTGGAGGGAGGAAGGTTCGTTCTGGGTACCTTCCGTTCCGAACGCGAGTACTTAACCAATCACGCCAAAACGATCGTCTACGAGTGATGTTGGCACTAGTTCATATAGATATCACACCACCACACTGTCATATCGAACCAGATTACCGATTTTTCCGATGCTATTTACCATCCATGTTTGACATTGAAAAGTGATCAGTTCCTAATTTACCTACAAGTTTTTTCAGCTATTTCGAAAACGCTTAAGCCAATCAAAACATGTGCACTAAATAAACCATCATTTTCATACACTTCTTTTAATAAATTAAAAATTTCAATTGTGTCCCCCCCCCTTCCAAGTTTTATGTGAAATTTCACAACAGTTCGTTGCTCTACTGTTACACTTATACTTTTTCCGGTGAAGTAAAAATTAACTCAAATGTAAATGAATTCTACGACTATACGAATTTGTTTACAGAAACGAGACACTGCATTCGAAAGAGAAGGCTTCCGGCGAAATAACTGTCTGTCGCTAGCGTTTGCCGCATGCTTCCTATTTCTGTAACAGCACCATTCTCCTTATTTAATAGACACACCCTATATACACAGTCATTTCCATAAAAATGTGTACATCAAGAAGTAATAGTGGGATTGTTATGAAACTTAAAATGAAGGTATGTGATAGGCAGATATGTAAATGATTAGAAATTAAGCGTGATTGAGCATCGCCTAATGATACCATAGGGCGGGGATGGCGAACCGATGGCACGCGACACAACATTTTGGGGACTCCACCGTTTAAAATAACGTTCACTATGAAGTGTGTATTATGAGAAAACACGAGTGATCGGTCGCGGGGTGGCAAGGACTTGATTCCAGACACATTTAACTATTTGGAGAAGCTGGCGTATGCCATTTTAACCATATTTACATCTACCTATGCTTGTGAGTCATTATTTTTAGAGATGAATATCATTAAAGACTCCCTAAGAAACCTATTGGCGATGACTCCAATTCAGCAGGCAATCTGCTAAAAGTAATATTTTACAATCTTAATTTAAGTTGTCATCTAATTTGCAGCAACAGAACTTTACTGTTACTTTAAATTGAATTACACGTTTTACTAAAACATTTACATCTGTACAGTAAAAAACGTATTTATCGTAGTAAATAAAGAGATTTTCGTTGTAAGTATTTATTTTTATTATTTTCCCAATAATCACAAATCAAACTTATTTGTGACGGCACACCTATACCTCATTAAGTATTTATTTAGAAAACAATGGCACGTTGATCCGTAAAGGTTCGCCACCCCTACTAGGGGTAGAACTTCGTTCCCTTTGGATTATAAGACAGGTAAGCTGGAATTGCTTGCGTCTATTGAAACTGTTGCAGAGGAAGGCTTTTGAACTAAACATGCCATTACCCCACCAACAGAGAGAATATGAGCAGTTGTCAGTTTTCGAGAGGGGAAGATTCTTAATAATATATTTTCAGTTTCATATGAATTAGTAAAATATGTTTCCTGATTATATTATTATTATATAAATGTATTTAACTTCTAAATTTAAGACTGTAACTGGAATGGTCTACGAAGCTCTACAGGTTGGCGACAGCAATTGTAGACAGTATTTTGAGAAAATTACTATACCAAATTTTAAATCTTACAGACTTTGATTAAGGCCTCATAGGGCCTCTTAAATTGCAAATTTTTCAATTTTTTGAAAAAAAATATATGTTACAGCCTCAATATTTCTGATCATTTTGGTACCAAAATTGTGTTGATACTATGAAAACTTCCGAAGTTATTGAGAAATAAGTAGTGAAACTTAAATGGAAAATCCTTGCTCTTTCTTATTTTTAACATTATTTTTCGCAAAACAAAAAATTTTAGCTTCCGCACAAGATTTCTCAGAAACTATTTAAGGTATCACAATTTAAAATTTTATACACGTGTTCAAAATAAGACTCTTCATAACTTATACATCAATTTTCAAAAAACTTTTTAATAGACTTTAACTTTTTAATCTTCTTTATTTGAATTTTAACTAATTTTTCTCTAAAAATTCTAAAATTTTCGTTATAATTGTATTTAAAAAATATTTTTTTTCTCTAAATTTCTTAAAAGCGTGTATAATTTCAAAAGTGAACATTTTTATATGACGTAAAATTAATTTTGTAAATTTTGATCAATTTTGTAGTTTAGAATCCTGTGCTGTGTAAAATACTAATTTTCATATTTTTGAAAAATTGTCCAATATTTATTTCTTTATAACTTTCTAAATTTCTTCTCAAATTCTCTGAAATTTTGAGAAATAATGTATTTATATATGATGATCTTGTGATAGAAATTTCAAATTATTGTTTCGTTTTATTGCTAAGTTACATTGGTTTGAAGAAGGATGTTCTTTTCGAGTGCACGAATATTTGTTAAGAGTCCTGTGAGCCCTTTTAAAGTTCATAAAAAGATACCCTTAAAAAATCAAAATTAAAATTACAAATGTTACATTAGAATTAAATTTTTGAATTTTAAATTAGTCGTATTCTATTTACTTTATAACTTTGTTTATTAAAAATTATTTTAAAAAAGTAGAAAATATGGCTTTGGACAGAATTAAAGTATATTGACTTTTTAGAACGATTTTATTATTCATATGGAGGACAACCTTATATGGCGCCGCCATCATATGGTGCAGGACCTATGTCACCACCCGGAGGTAATGAAAATTATCCAATAAATTTCCCTTTTTGTTAACATTATAGCTTATTTGTTTAGTTTATTTCATATTAAAACAAATCAAGATTGCTTTTATTACAGTTGAATGCTGAAATATTCTATCGTACGTATTTTATAATATGCAGGGGGTCCTAAAACTCAGCGTAAAGCAGGTACGGCTTGAAGAATGGATTGTTTTGGTCATATCAGTGATGTTATTTTCTCAAACTCTAACTCAAACAAACTGTGTTTGTTTTAACTAAGCGATCAAATTTTTTTGACCAACTTCTGACCGTGATTAATAATACGGGTATGGAAGGAAACGTTAGGGAAAATTCACTGTAAAATTGTGAAATTTGGGGTCACAGTATCTAATGATGGGATAAAGGGTATCTATTTATCCCATTTTCAAAATTATGCTCGTCATCACTTAACCAAGTGATATGGAATTAGTTTTTACTTTTTCCCTGAACTAACATGACCCCCTCCCTCCTCATTTCATCCCGTGCCCGCTTAATAATGAGTTTCGGAACGTCCTGCATGTATATGAGTTATTTAATATTAAAAACTTGCAGAGATTTGTTTTTGTTATGATATTAGGTTGGGGGAAAAGAAATGTATTATTTTTTCGGTAGATGGCGCTGTGTAGTATCGATATCTCGTGAATTACCGAACAAACAATTTCACATTTATGCTCGTTGTCAAGAAGACTGTTTACACTAGAAAAATTCGTAGCATCACCCTAGAGCTAAAGATCGACCATAAAACAGTTTTAAACCATTTGCGCAAAGTTGGATTCAAAAAGAAGCTCGATGTTGGGTGCCACACAAATTAAGACTAAAAAACATGATTAATCGAATTTTCATCTTTTAAACCTTGGCCAAACGGAACGAAATCGAACATTTCTTAAACGAATGGTGACTAGAGATAAGAAATGGGTCACATACGACAATATTGTGCAAAAACAATCGTAGTCAAAGCGCGGTAAAGCAATTCAAACGGTCGCCAAACCAGGACTAACGGCTTGGAAGGTTCTACGGTGTATTTGGTGGGACTGTAAAGGAATAATTTATTATAAGTTGCTTCTGTATGACCAAACACTATATTCAGATATTTACTGTCAATGACTGGACCGTTTGAAGCTAGCGATTGGCCAGAAACGGCCAGAATTGGCCAACAGAAGCGGTGTTGTGTTCCATCAAGACAACGCTAGGCCATACACGTCTGTAGTGACTCATCAGAAACTCTGGGAGCTTGGTTGGGAAGTTTTAATGCATCCACTATATAGTCCGGACCTGGCACCGAGCGATTACCACCTTTTTATCGCATTGTAAAAGTTTCTGAGTGATAAGAAATTGGGATCAAGAGAAGATTGTGAAAATCGATTACTAGAATATTTTGCCAGTAAAGGCCAAGGCTTGTATGAGAGATGCATTATAAATCTATCTTTAAAATGGCAACAAATTATACAACAAAACAGTGCATATTCGACCCAAATAGGACAATTAGAAATATGTTAAATAAAGTCTTGAATGTCATGCAAAAATAATGGATTTCTTTTTCCCCGACCTAATACTACCAAGTCTCATTTCGGTTTTTACTAATGTATATACTAGCTATATTTAAATTATTGCTGACTAATATAAAAAATGCCAATTATGAAGATAATATTTATAATAAAGAAATGTTTTTAGCGATTAATACCTCCAAAATCTTTTAGTTAAGAATTAAAGATTTCTAGTGATAGTTAATTTAGTAGCATTGAAGAAGAGTAAATCAATGAAGAAATTATTCATTCCCACAAAACGGTACTTTTGAAACATCCTTTTATTATTTCTCTCTTCTACACTTTCAATTATACAGTTTAAAATCAGATTTAACAGTAATTTCCATTTATTAGTAAGGTATAATTAATAAAATGTGTTTGGTCATTGACAATAACTGGAAAACTAATTATTCTGAAGCTAATTCTAGTTTAATTGATCATTTCATTTTAAATGGAACTTTTTATATATTTGAAATAAAAATAATATCTTTCTCTTGAACTATTATCTTCAAATCGGAAATATTATATTCTCTATTTTTTTCCAATAACTTATTCAATAGTTTAATTATTTGTCCCAACAATTTAGAATTATAAGTTGTCCCAATAAGGGATTTTATAACTCCATTGAATTCATGTAATCTTTTTGTTTATATAGTCAATGAGTGTGTTCATGAAAATAAATCATAAAATCGCTAGAACCTGAAAAAACCCAAATATTTACAATATTCAAATAATCAAATAAAACGTTTGGCTGAAACTTTTGTCGCCAAATGTTCGAGATCCTGAACTAAACACGAAGCCCATTTTATAAAGAAAGAGGTCACAGTTATCGTGAAAATTAACGACACTGTAGTTCATACGCCTTTTTTATAATATATCGTTTTTAAAATTAAGAAATATTTATTAATAATTGCTTTTTTATTTTTTTATATAAAGGGATATTTCATTTATTATTACGTTATCAGAGAAAAAAGGCGAAACACATTTTATACTATTCTATCCAGTCAATTTGGATAAAAATGAGAAGTATGATGAAATATGTGGCTTTTTATAGGAAAGCGAAGCTAGAATATAATTCTAATGTTGGAATACTTTTTTTATCGGAAAATTTTTTCCAAATATATATGGGTTCTGTTCTTTAATTACGCCGAAGACAGCCTTAAAGTAATTGAAAACTAATCCATTGATTTTAGCGTCGAGTACCCCAACTTCTAGTACGGAAGCTTCGTCAACCCCAGCTTCTAGCACAGGAGCATCATCAGCTTCAACTTCCAGCACAGGTAATTTACTTCTAAATAGTCATTTTAAATTATACAGGGTTGTTACATAATCTCTCCAAGCGTTTGAAGTGCTGTAGTAAAAATACTAAGACGAATACAGCAAAAAAGTACATGTGAAATAATACAGAACAATATCAAGTTTCATTAACATATTTTAAAGATCTTGTTTTGCATACGATTGATTCAATATATCAAGCAACTAAAAATTTCAAAGCATTTATTAAACCTTTAAAATATCATAAATGTTAAAATAATGCAACCACAGAATAACGAAAAATGGAATACTTAAGTTTGAAAAATATGCAGATCAAAAGATAAGTTCGTTAGAATCCTTTCATGATATAAGTAGTAAAGCTTTTAATAATGCTGAGTAAGACTTTTATGCTGTGTAAACTAGTTATGAAGAAGAGATTGTCCTAATTGCAGAATTTGCCATTAATTATATGAAATCGCATACATTGATCCAATATATCAAGCAACTAAAAATTTCAAAACATTTATTAAACTTTTAAAATATCATAAATGTTAAAATATTGCAACCACAGAATAACGAAAAATGGAATACTTAAGTTTGAAAAATAAGCAGATCAAAAGATAAGTTCGTTGGAATCCTTTCATGATATAAGTAGTAAAGCTTTTAATAATGCTGAGTAAGACTGTTATGCTGAATAAACTAGTTATGAAGAAGAGATTGTCCTAATTGCAGAATTTTCCTTTATATGAAATCGCATACATTGATCCAATATATCAAGCAACTAAAAATTTCAAAACATTTATTAAACTTTTAATATATCATAAATGTTAAAATAATGCAACCACAGAATAACGAAAAATGGAATACTTAAGTTTGAAAAATATGCAGATCAAAAGATAAGTTCGTTGGAATCCTTTCATGATATAAGTAGTAAAGCTTTTAATAATGCTGAGTAAGACACAAAAATTGATAAAAGTTTTCATTTTTGAGTTTTAATTATTGTAGTAAGTATTATCAAAAGCAGCTACGTGTGAATTAGGATGAACTTTAAGGAAAAAAGTTACTACTTCAACTTCAACTTCAGAAAAATTTAACAAACTTAAAAAAAATTGTAGGAACTTCATATGTAGGAGAGAGCAGGATCTTTGCAAAATTTTCGCAGTTTACTCAGATTTGAAGAAGTTGTATCAGATAATAAAACATTCATCTTGAATTCTAAATGTGCTTGACAACTTTGAGTTCATGTGACCTAAATTGAAATGATGGCAAATTTATATCTGTTGAGTGTTTATTGAACCATTCGATACTAGCCAGGAATGATTGCATCATCTCTTGAAGGAGAAGTTATGTTGTTCAGTGCTTCTCAAACTTTCAATATTTGCGACCCAATTTTTAATCGTAGTTTTCATCGCGCCCCATTACATGTAATAATAATGTATTGAATTTAATAATAGCATACTTTGACACTAAAGCTATAATACCACTTTACACATAAACAATACAAATTATCACGAAAAGTATTAAATTTTGCATATAATTTCATGATATGCCCATAAAGTCAATGGTAATTATTAAACTTGTACTTAACTTTGTATTGTTAAATTAACTATCAAATACATTATCCAGTACTGATACTTTTATCAACGTATTATATCAGTGTAAATGTTTTTTTATTATGTCAGAATGTATTTTGTTTTACTTTCTTTCCGTAAATTAATAATGTTTTTAAATAATCTTTTGATTTTGATTTTTTGATATGCTCGTGCTCTCCGTGTACGGTTATCACGTCCTCGTATTAATTCTGATAAAATGAAGATTCATGTGAAATACCTGTCTGATGTCTTATCAAATAAGCTGACAACGTTAATAATTTAAGACACTGTTCATTACAAAATTCCATGCTGCCAATTTTATGATAATTTAGTAAATAACTCTGTTATAACTCTAAATTTAAGCTAATGTTTTTTACGAGAATAACAATGTTAAACGTCCAAACTTAAATCCGTCTAACATGCAGACTAAATATCTAATTTAAGTAAGCAAAATTAACTTGCGAAGTGCTTTCGAACAAGGGATTAATACAATTGAGTCCAAAGGTGTTATCACTGGTTAGAAATGCTTCATTTGAGGGAATTCTAAACAGTTTCTACGAACTTAAAATAAGCAGATTTCAAAATTTTTACATGACAAGGTACAGAAGTTGCAAGTTCGTATCATCAATCTCGATTTCATGCTTGTCAATTGACAATATGTTTAAAGATTATAAATAGTAGACAGTTGGTTATAGTGTATCTATGATATATATTTCTTACAAATAGGTAGATCTTCGATCACAGCCTCGAGCTCTGGAGGATCTTCCACAGCAGCTTCTAGCACAGGAGGATCTACAACTCC
>BMAV01005805.1:78610-89687 GCA_019973955.1 Trichonephila inaurata madagascariensis | reverse complement strand
GCCATCTGTTCTTCCTTCATATACTGCTCGCAAGAGTTACTTCTGGCCCGCACCATGCGTAGTTGGGATGAGTTGCTAAGCATCCTTATGTTCTGTCATCTCTATGCTCATGAAACTTCAAGGTCTATTTAATACTTTCATCTGGTGTTCCTATTTTAATGTCCAGTAGCGTAAAGATCTTTGTTCAATTAATCAGATAAGCTTTCTTAAAGTATTTTCAGCACCATTCAAGGTTTTAATGTATAGTTGTAAGATCTCAAGCTATTCATGATAATTTTCATTGCATTATTGGAATGCATTTTTCATTGTTATATTTCAATACATATGAAAATATTTTAAAAAAAACGTTTATAGCCTATAATTCATTTTGTACAGTATTTTAAAATTTCAATCTTCAGGTAGGCCGTCATCGTGAAATCAAATTTTAAAAAAACATCTAAGCTAAAGAGTGCTGGAAACAGTTTTTTCAGTGAAAAAAAACTGATTTAATATACAGATGGTACATACTTGAGAATTCCTTTAAGTAATTCAAGTATTACTTTCTACACATGACAAACATTTTAATTTTTTTTCGTTTTTTACGAGTAAGAATTTAATTTTAATGGGTGAGTGTGTGTGATTTTTTTAAAGCTTTAATTATTAAGTAAACTACTTTTACTTCAATAACAAACTGTATACAAATTTTAACAGGTGGCTCAACAACAGGTTCTACTGGAGGATCTACAGGAGGTTCAACAACAAGTTCCACTGGAGGATCTACAGGAGGTTCAACAACAGGTTCTACTGGAGGGTCATCAACATAGAATCTATTCTTTCAACTTCAAATTGAATTACAAAGACATGAAGAACAAAACAAAAAAAAAGATTCAAAAGATTTTTATCATAAAATTTTAAATGTATAAATCAGGATCTTGCATAATTTTACCGAGTACAGTTAAACCTAATTTGATATTTAATTTCAATAATGCATTTTGAAGCCGATGAAGTTATTTTGAAATATAAAGTACAAATTTGAACAAAATGTGTCTTTTGTATTTCATTTATATGTTTTTCACTTCAAATTTTGTACTATTTCGAATAAACTCTTTTATTTAAGCATATTTTTTTCTTACATGTTCATCATGATTAAATATTTCATTTTAAATATTCGACATACAATCTTATTTCCAAGTCTAGTTTCCTTATTAATTAATATTTGAGTGAGAAAAAAAATGATACATCCTGGCAATTTAACATCAGCTCAAAAAAAAAAAAAAAATATGAATTCTGCTGTCCCTTTCAAATGTATTTTCACGTCTTATAAGTACTTCACTTTATTAGTATTGTTTACATATAATACGTAAGATGAATCATACACAACTTAAAGGTGAAACATTTTTATAAAATACATTGAACCTTTTACAGTATTCAACAAAATAATGTAAAAAACTCTAGTAGAACCAAATGTGAAACTATATTTAAAAGTATTAGTAATTTGTAGTGTAATTTTAAAATAAATATCGGAAACACAAAAATAAATTAAAATTAGAACTCATTTTAACATTTCATGAGATTAATTTTATTTAGACACTCTATTGTTCCAGGGGAAAAAATGAATCATTTCAGTGTTTTTCAATATTTGCTTTGAATAAGGCGTATTCAAATATTACGAATTAGAATTCTAGGGCGAAAGAAAAAATAACGATATTTGTACAACTGTTTTCTGTCATTCCACTTTCGGAATTTAAAGATTTATGAATGTCAAATACAGATTTAAATAAATTAAAATTACCGATAAAAAATAAGTTAATGCTCTGATAAAAATAAGTTAAAAGTTTCTGGTAAGAAATAAATTAAGTTTACTGATATGAATAAGTAACAGTGAAGAGGGAGTGTATTTTATACCAAAAATAGCATAAAATACAGATTCATAATTCCATCCGTTCGGAGCACTGCAGTAAGAAAACTAAAACGAACATAACAAAAAAAACATATGAAATAATGCAGAAAAATTTTAAGTTTTATTTATATATTTTACTTGTGTTCTATATGTTGAAAACATTGGTCATACGGCTTATATTAATGCAATAGTTCAGTTCCTGGCCCACTTTAGTCAAGGACTCTAGTCCTTTACTACAGTTCTACTGCCTAACACAACAAAGGTATACGAAAACTTGGGTCTTATCTACAAGAACAAGTTTTCGGATGACACGGATGACAAGTCTTGTTAATAGCGTGGATAGTACCGTGTTGAGTAGAGTGAGTCAGGAACTGGAATATCGCATTGATGACGCGCCCTGTGACCAAGATTTCTCATATGGAAACCCTGTAAAATACATAAATAAAACTTAAAATTTTTCTGTATTTTTCATATGCTCATTTTTGCTGTATTCATCTTAGTTTTTTACAACAGTGCTCCCAAAACTTGGAGAGAATTATGAATGACCGTGTATATGATATTAATTAGAATTGCATGGTGATTTAAAATTAATTACGTCATCTATTTTTCATTTTGGAAACGATATTCGGTAACTTAACAGTAAATTTAAAAAGCTGTTTTGTCTGTAGAACATATCAAGTTTTCACGCACATTCACATATTAAAATTTATTTTATTTTCGATAGCCGAAAACATGAAGCCATTCTCTTTTTAATCAGCTACTTAGAGCAATTCATGTGTTTGAATAAGCCATATCCATACCTATTCTTCAATTATTTTCCAACATTTAAAAAATACACACACACCACTGAAAAAAAGTATTTTTTACTACATTCAGTTGTATAAGGTTTTGAAATAGTATTAAAAATTTTCTTTCAGATTTTAAAGATTAATTTTCAAAAATGCCATCTAGTTATTGAAACTAATTTGATATATACACATATTAATATCTATTAGTTAATATGTCTCCAAATTATACCAATAGTAATACAGATAAAACATACTTGTTTGTTATACAAACAAGTAATTGTAAAACGCTGTAAAATAAATCTAACTCAACATGAATTAAGGCTGACATAATATTTAATTAGCAAAAAATAGAAACAACAGACATCAAAAAACAGAAAAATATAAGCCTATATTAAAAACTGCCAAGAAATAAATTGTTTTTAGAAAAAATAAACTATTTTTACTCGATTTTTAACTAGTGGCCAGATACATAAAGCTGAAGTAAGGTAATATTATTTTTCCTAACATTGATATTATCGTTAATATCAGAGGTAGAAAAAATAAAACATATAATTCTTAATATTCATCCTAAATTGGTAACTTTACAAGCATCTAAATAAAAAAAATATTTTAATCAAGATATTAAGATTTATTACACAGTTTTGTGTGTCTGAGTTACCATTATATACATTGAAAATAACAGAATTTAGAAGTAAAGTCCTTTATTATTTCTTAAGAATACAATATTATTCTTTGGATGGATTGTTCTTCCATATCGAACTCTCTTATAAAGTTTAAGGAGTTGAACCTCAGTAATAGGTTTTTCTTTAAGGTACTTTAAATGGTGTTTCTTCATCGCATTCTTTTAATTTATAATGAATCATCAATGGACATAACCTTTGTACACAAATTTTCGCATACATCACCTGCTTTTTAACCCGAACTAAATGACTGATATTATCGCTTTGAAGGAATATTTCAACATCCTCTGTAAGTGTTAAACATGATCCTTTCTTATTATTATTACTGACAAAAACAATATGTTCATTTTTAATTATTTTAGTATTCCGAGTTTTAGGCACTTGCCACAGTTCAAGATGTTCTCGTTTTAAGGTATCCGACTACGTTTGGAACCGTGATTTTGCAAAAGCGTATAAATGGATAATATTTATGATATTCAGTGTCACTTAGATTAGAAAATGTATATAAAATTGTTTTAAGAATAGTATTACAATAAAAAACTATTTAAGTGCAACACTTTGACAAAAAATGAACATAGAATGACCCATTTTCAAAATACTCTCCTTTTGTGGAAAATGCTTCTATTATAATAATATTTTGCCTGTAAATAGCTCAAACCTCTGCACAAAGGCTCAACTAGAATTTTTGAAATATATAACTTAGAAGTGGGTTTATCCATGTTTTACGACAATAGAGGGGAGAAATTTTAAGAAAAAAACGCCGATAATTATTTCAAATGGTTGTAATTCTGAAATAATGTGAATTTTTCAAAAGTCACATGTCTGCCAAATTTCAAATTAGTAGGTTTAAATATTCAGAAGCAGAAATTTTTTTAAGTATAACTCTACCCCTGTAAGCCCCTCTCTATCTTTGGAATTCGATTTCTCCCAAACCTCGTTCTTAGTGGATCTCTACTTAACAAAAGAAACATACCTGCCGGATTTCAATTATGTTGATCGAAGAGTTCAAAACAAGGAATTCTTTTCTGTATAGCGCTCTTACAATCCTTCCCCTTGTCTATGAATTCCAAAAAAGAAAAAAAAACCGTTAGAGTTATTATTTTATCAACCAATTGACCATCTTTGGCAAATTTCAAAAGTTTTGGTCTAATAGTTCCAGAGATACTGTAACTATATTTATAAGAGATGAGCGAAAAGTTTGTTCAAATGTTAAAAACTAATAAAAATGGAAGAAATAAGAACAAAGAATTACAGTTTACAAGGAAAAGCTCACGAAAAAATCGGACTTTTTATCAGCAAATTTTTTTAGTCATGCTTGAATTAAATAAAAGACATGTTGCTGTGTTGTGGCTATTGCCACCTGTCTGACGTAGTCAGATCGAGGCTCACGAAATTCATCGTGGCAAGGGGCTAGAAGTACTCCTGTCGTTGCCCTTGGCCTTGAGCACCATACAGGTGACAGGACGAATTAGGTCGGCGAAATTCTCCAAGGGGGCGATAGATGGCGACACCACCTAACTCCACCTTTACAATTTAGGCATGGAACTGAAGGAGAGGAAAATGTTCTCGAGTCCCCTGCACTCGTGATTCAGCCCACAAGACTTTCAGACCCACTAATTTAACGAGCACGAACGCCGTGTGTACTCGGAGGGTATTTGGTGGCGTCGAAACCAGGCTTTCCGGTCTGGAGTCCGATGCTCTAACCACTAGGCTACTCACGTCCGTAAAGACGTGTGTTATCTGTAATTAGTTTCATGCAGAATGGCATAACTTTATACAATGCCATTCTAATAAAACGATTGCTATTGAGTACCTTTGTTGAGGGGAAAGCGATTGGGAAAGGTTGCAAGATCACATGACTACCATGGTCAGCCGACCTCACTCCGGTCGAATTCTGGTTGTGGGGCTAAATGAAATCCCTTGTGTACAGTTTATCTCCGTCAACATAGATGGAACTCAAAGATTCTATCTGTCATGAGGTTTTTGAAATTTATTCTTATGTGCGGCATTCAACTGCAAAGGATTTTGCTAGCCGCCTTAGTTGTTTCGGGAAATGCTCTGGTGGCCATGTTGAATAATTGTTATTGAAAGAATAAATTAATAGAGCATGCCATTGTGTTGAGCACTGTATGTTTTGGATTGTCAGGGTCCTCTACCAGTGCTATTTTAAAAAATGTTTTTGCGAGGGGAAAAATCAGACTTTCTGGTGCACCTTTTCTTGCAAACCGCACTTCCTTATCATCTTGTGTTCCTTTTTTATGAATTTTTAGAATATGAATGAACCGACTCAAAATTTACAGTTACACCACAAGAGAATTTACAGTTAAAAATAACGCTAAAAGTGTCTTCATATTAAAACAAATCCGTTAAAATATAAATCACTTTCATTGAGAAGTGTGTTCAAGAGTAATTTACTTAAATTACAAGTACTATTTTTTTTTTTTTTATAAAAGGTTGAAATCATAACCAAGAGTATCAAGAAATAGTCTCGTACTTACATTTTATACTTGATCAATTTTTGCAAATGAAATACTTTAAATACTCTTAAGCAATACAATACTTTTTAAATACTTTTTTTTAAATGAAGTTCTACAATTATTCGATATTCAATTCGATATCAACTTTATCACAATTAGTTAAATTAAAGAATTTAATTTCAGATTTTTGGAGTTCCTCTAATGAAATAATAATCTATTTGAATGACGAAATAAATAAGATATTCTCTGAACTTGCTTTTTGGAGACCTAAACCTCATCCTCAACAAGGTGTAGAGCACACATTCATACGTTTTTCTTATTTGTAAATATTAGTTGTAGGACAGACAATTTTAAAAAACTAGTATTTCACATTACATGTTCTTAGTTCTAGAATTGTGATCAGAAATCATCTCGTTCAAGAAAAAGTTTTTTCGAATTTATCCTAGATTTTTAAATGAGATAAATTTTAGATGCTAGGAACGATTTGAAATTTGCTTTTTGTTTCATTTTTCAAAATAATAGCAATAATAGCAAAACATACTTGATATTTCTTCCATACCTGTACTATTAAATGCATGAAAGTTTTTTTTTTATCTAATAAGCTAAATTTTGGCAGCTACGCTTTGCAGACACAGCAAATTGTTCTTAAGTGTGAGAGTCATTTCTCTGGTTGCACCATCTAGTGGTGGTTATCGTTACCAAATTTTATTCCTTGAATTCATTCAATTCAAAATTTCAACGGATGCTAAAAATTGGCGTGATTTAATTTATCAGAGAGTTCCAAAAAACACAAAATTAATATTCAAGTTATATTTTCATGTCATTTATAAAAATGAAAGATAATATTTTTTTAAATTTTTACTCGCATTTATATATATATATATATATATATATATATATATATATATTATTATTATTATTATTATTATTATTATTATTGTTATTGTATTTAAATATACATTATTTAATCACAATATCGCAATCAAATAAAAAATTGAATTATCTGAATCTTATAATATTAAATCCCATTTCAAAATATCAATGGCGAATATAGAAAATAAATTTTCAACGTTTTCAAACAAAAATAGAAATTTATAAAATATCCAAGTGCAACCTCTGACTTAGGACTGATAAGTGGGGTTAAACTAGTTTGATGGCGCCAGCCTTCCCCCTGTTTCAACTTGGTAAGTTATTCTGAAAATATCCAATTCTCAAAAAATTTCAAATTTAAAAAGTTAAAAAAATACTTAAAAATTAAACTATTCGCCATCGCATTCTGAAAGATATTATAACATTAAAAAGGTTAAAATTCTAAAACAATTAAGTGCATAATATAAGTGAACCATCGAACACCAAAGAGGATGCACCCATCTTTAAAAATAGTATAGGAAGAAAATATATCTAAAATCTGAAAGTTCAAATTAAGAACCCATTATATTCATAAATGAATAGCGTAAATCATCAAAAACTCACCCAAGAGTATCCTATCAATACTTCAATTCACAATTTATGAACGATTTCTCATATTTTCTACAACAATCACCACTCCTACATTGCTCATAACTCCCTCTATTGCCATGTCAATCTAAATGATCGATAATCTCACATTAGAGTTTAACTATTTGGTATTAGATGCAAACTCCAGATTGTATGCATAAAGGTTGTTTGATTGTTCACAAAAGTTTGCTTGGTCATAAATAATTTTAAAATGTAATCGTGTAAATATTTGTCCATGTGTGTATTAAAATGTATCCTGCACATATTCTTCACAGCTGGACCACTAACAAGCTGACTTTGTGGACCTAATGTTGTGTGGTGGATTTGTGCATTTTCTTATGTCCATCGTAACCCTTCACAAATTTACCAATTTTACGAGTTTAAAAAGATTATTAAGAAATATTTTTGATCAATCAGAATGATCTGGGATAATCATTCTGTATGCAACCAAATATAAATTTCTGGATGTTCTTGAATTTATCAATATTGTGTGTAGTTAAGTTATTATTTCTCATCAAAAAATTTAAAACTATATTTCTAAATATTGCAACAACTATTGAACTTTATAATATTGAAGTTAAATGCTTCCCCCTTTTGTCATAGATATTACTATATAATTTGTTGTCAATAATATTTAAATCTAAATCTAAAAATTCAACTTTGTTCGAGTTAAAATTTGTCTGTATTAATTTTAGGTATTCCGGATAAAAATTAATGTTAGGTTTAAATTCCCTGTGTTGCGACCTATTACAATTAAATCATCTATGTATCTTAATAAAACGCAAGATGGTTCATTTATTCGATTTGATTCATAGTGGTGTAAATACAAGTTAGCGAGACTATTACTGACAGGGCCACCCTGAGGCAATCCATTTATTTGTTTGTAAAGTTTGTCATCAAAAATAATGAATTTCTCCTGTATTACAAATCGAATTAGTGTATTGAACTTTTCAAAACTAATGTAACTGTTCAAACCATATTTCTCATATTCACCTGAAAGTACCTGAATTATATCTTCTATTTTGATGGAGTTAAATAAATCTTCGAAATCGAATCCATGCACTGAAAATACCTCTTGTTGCTCTACCTTCTTTATTTCATCATGGCTGTCTTTTATAATAGAAGTATCTTTAAATTTGTCTATTGTATCTTGTAATATGTTCTGTAAAGTTCTTCCCGATTTGGATATATAAATATTGAACCCTTTGTTACACTGCGGAATTTGACGATTTTTATGAAATTTAAGAGTCAAAATTCTATGGGGATATTTAATTTTATTGTTAGAAATATCTAATTGCTTACAAAATGCCAATACTCTGTTGTTAATCTCTTTCATACTAAATTTACTTACTTCATATGCATTATTATCTTTTATATGATCATTTATTAACTTACTATAGTAATATTTACATATTATTGCATAATTTCCTGGGACTTTATCAACATAGACTATCACAAAGTATTTTTGTAAGTTTTCTATGGGTCCTTTAATTTCTCTATAAGAAACATTAATTTTTGTTCTAAAATTAAAATTCACATTGAGTCTCTGAGGACATAAAAACCATATTTCTTAAGGCCTGAGTAGGTAAATTATATTTTATTGCAACATTGACGATAAATTTGTTTATATCTTCTTATAGCTGTTTTCTTACATTTAAATTGCTATTTGAAATACTTAATCGATAACCAGTGCCTTTGCACATAATTTCTCTTAATTTCTGATCTTGAGCTATTTCTAGGTTGCCTGTCACTACGTGCCCATGACATTCGTCCACGTATTTCCTGTAATCATTGCATCTACATTCTTTTATATCTACCCTTTCCTTAATATTATTATAGTTAAAAATTGATCTACAAATATTTTTTTACACTTGAACGCACGCTTTATCAACACATTTCTCACCGGGAATAAATCCATGTGCTTCTTAAATATTTCAAAAAAAAAAATGTGTCTTATTATATGATTTGTTCAAATATAGTGAGGTGCAATATTCTGTAATATAATCATCTTTAGAGTCTATCTTTATTTTTAATTTATTAGCAATATATTTGCATAGATCCATGACCAAGTGTGATCAGTGTATGTGATTATCTGTTAATCCAATACTTTTTATTAAATTTAAAACTATTATTATTTCCTATTTTATTAAGTCCAAATAAGAAATATACACTTTATTTGTCCAACACTGTAATTATTTTCAAAGTTTTGTAATAATTTATTTAATTCCTTTTTAATTGTATCCCTTCCTCTATTTCCTCACTTTTTGCGACCACCTTTTCTAACTCTTTTAGTCTTAGTACCATTATTTTTACCATTATATATAGACTCCTTATCATTTTGTTTCAAATCCTGGATTAAATTTTTGTTGTTCCATATTACATTTAATCCGTAAGGATACTTAGCGTTATAAACATCAATGTAAACATTTTCATACCATAATCTTTTTTATCTTATTTGGAACAATCTTAATAATATTCAACACATCACCTTCCAAACCATGTTTATTAAAATCCTGTATCTCTATCCTACCTATATTTTTTGTTGATGTATTTTTTCTAGTGTCTGATCTATGTTGATTAATTCTTAGGTTCACAGTTCCTGATGTTTGACCTACATACTTAAAGTCGCAGACACCGCATGTCAACATATATATACAGTTGAATGTTTTACAGAACTTAAATTCGGATTCTTCGTTATTCTGTTATTGTTGCATATATTATTATATATATATATATAATATTTCCTATCTTGAATAGTTATACTTAGGTTTTATAGCTATCTGTATATATATATATATATCATAGAACTTTACAATAAACAATTAAAAAAAACTTTTGAAATTATTTAAAAGAAGAAAGTTTCGGACAATTATGGGAAAACATAGTGGAATCTAAAATGGGCACTCTTTCCATAGGTAAAAAACTCCAAGATTTATTCATTAACTTTTTAAAATCGTTTTGCTTTCATTAAATAGTTAATTTATTTTGATAAATTTAGGAAACATGATTAAATTATACACTATTTTAATTAATAAATTTACTCTAATTGAACCTCTTCAGATAAGAAGCTATAGCAAATTAAATAATTGGAAATTAGACACATGAATCGTAATTATTTAATATAAATTCACACAATAACTTCTTATTTAATTAATTTATACAATCTAAAACTGATGTATTCCAGTTAAAATTCAATATGACCTGTTGGAGTAGCAAACTATTGATACTGCTTTTGTTCAAATCTGTTTTATATATATAAGAATGCTATCGCTTAACTATAAATGTTTCAAAATAAGCTTTTATCAATTTTTCATCTCTACGTAAATCGGATATATATATAGATATAAATATTTGTTTTAGAAAAAATTTGATTACTTTTTAAACATAATTATCCATACTCTTCCGCACATACTTTTCATTCGTGAATTTGTTTTGAATTATCAGATGCGGTAGTTGTTCCAAGAAATATATCTGGTCAATACGGAGTAATTGGGCAGATAAAATCAAAAAAGAATTTTCTGTTACGTAAAGGAATTGACTATGTAAACCTTCACGAATGGTTTCTCATACTTAAATATGTTGGAATCAATTACAGTTGATTCGCAAAACACGAAATCTGTATTCGTATAAAAGGATATAGATCCAAAGACAATTTCCAACTAAAGTAATAGACATCCTTTGAATTTTGATCGTGACTGTCAACCGCATAAACATTTTATAAAAGGTAGAAACCAAATGAAACACTAGATTTTTTCC
>BMAV01005805.1:14766-48782 GCA_019973955.1 Trichonephila inaurata madagascariensis | reverse complement strand
CTATTATCTGCTCTGGAGTTTCTGGTAATGTTGTTATTCATTTATTATCGTCTGAATCATTTTAAATCGTTGTTTTCATGAATGTTTAATATCTATGAAAAAATATTAAAATTAAATTTCAAAGAAATTCATATTTTCTGGCTCTATGAAGGATTTTTTTTTTATGTTGATGATCATGAAAACATGATTTCTGATTTCCAGAAGTGTTTGGATTACTTGTTATTCTTTTATTACATTTAATTTTTAATACGGGAGATTGTTAATGTTTGTTCATAAATGTGTGTTCTGGCACAAAATGTAGGGTTCATTGACTTTCACTACATCGAATTTTTTGTTTTTAAATGCCAATTATTTGTCTTATGGATCACTGGATAATATGAAAAAATGTAGAAATTAAATGGAATAAAATAATTTAAAAGCATAATGAGAAAGTTATATGGTTAATAAGAAGATGTTTAGCTCTAAAAATGTTCTGGAATAGGTATTGGGTGTAAAGGGAAAGTTGTCTTTTTTTCTGAAGAAAAAACATTTTTTTCCACATCATTCTTTTAAAAAAAAAAAAAATTGACCTAAAATATAATGTCCTTTGTTAGTGGCAACTGTATGCCAACGTTCTGGCATCTTATTTAACCCCTAGAAAAGAAGTCCTCTGTTTTGGAGACAAAGTATTAAGCAAAAATACCCTTTGCACTGTATAGTAGAAAATGTATTAGTTATGCATGTAATTCAAATTATATAAAGTAACATTAGTGTGACTTCTGTTGTTTCATATTATATGACAAATAACTTATATTAGGATTGTAAGATGTTACTTTTAGCAAAATGCATACTGAATTAGAGTCATCTGCCAAACGGTTTTTAAGGTATTCGACTACGTTCGGAACCATGATTTTAAAAAAGTGCATAAATGGATAATTTTCATGATATTTAGTGTCACTTAGATTAGAATACATGTATACAATTGTTTTAAGGACATTATGACAAAAAACATTATTTAAATACAATATTTTGGCAAAAAATTAACTTAGAATAACCTTTTTTCCAAATGTTCTTCTTTTGTAAATAATGTTTCTATTGTATTAATATTTTGCCTGTATATAGCTCAGACCTCTGCCCAGAGGCTCAACTATGAGTTTTGAAAAATTCACATTATTTTCAGAGTTACAATCATTTGAAATAATTATCGGCGTATTTTCTTAAAATTTCTCCCTTCTGTTTTCGTAAAACATGGATAAACCGACTTCCGAGTTACGCATTTCAAAAATTCTAGTTGAGCCTCTGTAGAGAGGTCTGAGCTATATACAGGCAAAATACTAATACAATAGAAGCATTTTTTACAAAAGGAGAACATTTGGAAAAAAGGTTATTCTAAGTTAATTTTTTGCCAAAATAGTGTATTTAAATCATTTTTTTTGTCATAATGGCCTTAAAACAATGGTATACATGTATTCTAATCTAAGTGACACTTAATATCATAAATACTATCCATTTACACGCTTTTGCAAAATCACCGTTCCGAACGTAGTCGGATACCTTAAGTGATTCTTTAAAGTCATTCATCTCTAAAAGTAATAAATCGCAAGCATAGGAAGTAGAAATATCTTTAAAATAGCATGAGTCAGCTTCTTCAAAGAGTTAAATGTGTCTGGAGTCCATTATACAGAATACAGACTCTCTATGCTCTACATACAACTGTTCCAGAACATAAAACATACACTGCTTTGTCGCCTTTGTTTCTCGGTCCACTAGGTATGAAATTTCTGTTACAGTTATTATCTTGCACTTTTTGTTCTATTACTGAATTAGCCATCTTAAATAATAGTTGAAAATCAAAAATATAACACAAATAAACTTTAAAATATAGTTGTGTCATCAAAACTGACTATGCTGTGCGTAGACAAACTTTGCATCATATACGATTGCAGTCCACGACGCAACTAAGGCAAGACAATAGCAAACGAGTGCCCTGCTGCTTCGCGATTGGTCAATCGCGTTTGTTCGTAATACTTCATAGTGAGCTTTGTTATTTTGAAATAAAATGCTAATCATTTTGATCGCTGGCGTACCCAAAATATTGTGTCGCGTGCCATGGTTCGCCATTCCTGTTATAGATTTATGTTTACGAACTTAAGTTGGAGTTCTAGTTAAAGAATTGTTCGAAAACGTAGTGCTAAGCATTTAAAAATAAATGCTGTTTCTGTAGTATAATATGGGTGTCACGCATAAATTTACTAGTTTATTCAAATGGTTTGCTTTGTATTTCACAAAATTATGCTTACAATATTTCAAAATATTTCACAGCTAACCAAATATTTTTCAGAATTTCAATAACCATTCACAAGCAAGAGAATGTTTGTTTAAGTCTTTGAAAATCAAATCACTAGTTTGATTTCTAAATCGTAAATTTTCAAAAACACTGCGTATATATAAAGTGTTTTTGTTACAAAATCAGTTTATATATAAGCATATGTATTTTATTAACCGAAAATAAAAAAAAATGCCCATAAAGCACCATAAAATTATATAAAACAAAACAAAACTAATTACTGCACGCTAAAGTTTAATGTACCTTTTGATTTTTCTATACCTTTTGCAAACATTCTCTAAATATAGATTTTATTAAAATATAATCTAAAACATAGGATGGGGCAAACTTTTCCAGGGCGCTAGCTACTTCCAATCTTCTTAGGTGTTGCGATTCTTTTATAATACAGATTTTGCTAAATAATCTTAAATTTTTTTTTGTCAACCTTACAGCAATATTTTCATTCGATAGCGTCTACGAAACCTTCGTCTCCATTTTCTAACAAACGGAACAGTAAGACAACGCCCGCTTCCATTACAGGAAGGACTTCCGGCACGAAAATTCGGAATCATCAACAGGTGACTATACATTTAATACCGCTTTCACTATATATAATATCCAGTTAACTTCACATATTATAAAATAAATGTAAAAGTCCAATATTTCACAAAATGAAGAATGTGTTAACAAATACGGAAACGGCCTTAAGCTTTCTTGATAAATAATTCCTCATGTTAAAACTATAACAATTTTTTCATTTAATAGCGTCTACGAAACCTTCAACACTGTCGTCTCCATTTTCTCTCAAAATGAGCGGTAACACAACGCCCGCATCCAGTACAAGAATGACTTTCAGCACCGAAAAGTCGGAATCATCAACAGGTGAATATACATTAAATACCGCTTTCACTTTATATAATATCCAGTTAACTGCTCATATTTTAAAACGAATGTAAAATTCCAATATTTCACATAATGAAGGATCAAATGCAATATAAATCAAATGAAAAACAAAGGTTACATTGTATGAAAGTCTTTTATAAACTTATGCATGTGAAACTTGGTCCATGTCTCGAACTGATGAGAACATGATAAGTATCTACGAAAGGAGGATTTTAAGATTCACATTTTTGAAGGAATTCAGGAAAATGGAACATAATGAAGATCAAATTTAGAATTCTATCAATCATTTAAAGAATCTGACATTGTTAACTTCTTTAAAATAAAACGAATTAAATGGGCAGGTCAAGTTATCAGAATGAACGAAGACCACACCACTAAAAAAGTCTTCAGTGCTCAACCAATTGGCACACGAAGGCCAAATCTTAAATGGATTGATGGCCTAGAAAAAGATTTTTTAGTTTTGAGAACTAGGCATTGGAGAACACTAGCAGGATAAAGGCTGGCCTGGAAAAGGCTTTTTGAGAAGGCCAAGGCCCACCCTGGGCTGTCGTGCCGCTGAGAAAGGAGGAATACAAAATAAAACTGAAGTTCTTCCAAATGAAAAAGGAATATATAGTTTATTATACTTGTTATATTTGATATTTATGTTAATAAATCTATTTATTCTGGTTTAATAAAAGGTATTAATTGATTAAACTTTTTCATAGAATTAGAATTAATTTAACACAAAATGCAAGAGTTTTGAAAATATATCTGCAATGGAAGTATTCGTACATTTTACAGAGAACTCTTGGGGTTATTCGTGAAGAATATAGCATTGTTTTCGATCTTCTTCTCCGGTTTAAGTACTCGATTTTACAAGAACAGCCCAATTTTCTTGTAAAACTTTGTTTTTAATTAATTAATTTTGTCATGAACAAGAGGTGAGAGAGAGAGAGGGTTTGAGGGAGAAGCAGACATGATCTTAGAATAACCAATTTTATTCAACCTTTAACACTTTACGAAATGCACTTTTATAATTTGACTTTGGAAGCAATAAGAAATCTTAACCAGAAATCAAATGACTAAATTAGCGAAACTACTTAACTTGATTAAAGCCCCTGGAATGATTCTTCTTGAAGTCTGATAGTATGGTCAGCTCCAAGTTTGGTTACTTAATCACTTTCTAACGAATTATCCGCCAAATATTAATTTGAAGATGCACTACCACAAGTCACTATCTATTAACTCTTAGAATTCATCGCAAGGTATCCGACTATGTTCGGAACCATGATTTTAAAAAAGTGCATAAATGTATAATTTTCATGATATTTAGTGTGATTTAGATTACAATACATGTATAAAATTGTTTTAAGAACATTATGACAAAAAAAATTATTTAAGTATAATATTTTGGCAAAAAATTAACTTAGAATAACATTTGTTCCAAATGTTCTCCTTTTGTAAAAAATGCTTCCATTTTATTAATATTTTGCCTGTATTCAGCTCATACCTCTGTACAGAGGCTCAACTACGATTTTTGAAAAATTCACATTGTTTTCAGAGTTAAAACCATTTGAAATAATTATCGGCGTATTTTCTTAAAATTTCTCCCTTCTGTTGTCGTAAAACATGGATAATCCCACTTCCGAGTTATACATTTCAAAAATTCTAGTTGAGCCTCTGTACAGAGGTCTGAGCTGAATACAGGCAAAATATTAATACAATGGAAGCATTTTTTACAAAAGGAGAACATTTGGAAAAAAGGTTATTCTAAATTATTTTTTTTGCCAAAATATTGTATTAAAATAATTTTTTTTGTCATAATGTCCTTAAAACAATTTTATACATGTATTCTAATCTAAGTGACACTAAATATCATGAAAATTATTCATTTATGCGCTTTTTTAAAATCATGGTTCTGAACGTAGTCGGATACCTTAAAGATAAACGCGTAACCATTATATTGCATAATAAGTGACTGGCAGTAAAATAGTTGCTACACTTCCACAAAATCAAGACATTTCTACAGAAAAAAGTTTTTAAACTAAAATCACCGTTAAAGAATATTTTCTCCAAGCGGATTTAGTAGAAGACCCAAATAGAACCAGTTGCAAATAGATACAGAAACACATATACAACTAGTACTTTACTTACAATTGTAAACAGGCATAGTTATTTTTAGTAGAATTTCAAGGAAGGGAGGAAAAAGATAACATTTTTAATGAAAATATCTATAATTGTCTAAAATTCCTAAGTATAAAATATCGCGGCGCCCATTATGTGTGCTGCCAATGACACCCAGCCCCTGACGCCTCCATTTGGAGGGGTGTCGTGCACTACGGGATTGGATTGAAACGGAATGGAGCCAGGTTGTTTTCAGCGACTAATCTATATTCAATTTGAGCAGTGATGAGACAACCGTGTTGTGTGTGGAGGCCCCGTGGAGAACGCTTTAAGGTATCCGACTACATTCGGAACCGTGATTTTAAAAAATCGCATAAATAGATAATTTTCTTGATATTTAGTGTTACTCAGAACAGAATACATGTATAAAATTGTTTTAAGGACATTTTGACAAAAAAAAATTAATTAAATACAATATTTCGGCAAAAAAGTTAACTTGGAATAACCTTTTTTTCAAAATGTTCTCCTTTTGTGAAAAATGATTCTATTATAATAATATTTTGCCTGTATATATTTCAAACCTCTGTACATAGGCTCAACTATGATGTTTGAAAAATTCACATTATTTTCAGAGTTACAACCCATTGAAATAATTATCCGCGTTTTTTTCTTAAAATTTCTCCCCTCTGTTGTCGTAAAACATGGATAAACCCACTTTTAAGTTATATATTTCAAAATTTCTAGTTCAGCCTCAGTACAGATGTCTGAGCTATATACAGGCAAAATATTATTCTAATAGAAGCATTTTTCACAAAAGGAGAATATTTTGAAAATCGGTCATTCTATGTTCATTTTTTGTCAAAATATGGTACTCAAATAATTTTTTATTGTAATACTATACTGAAAACAATTTTATATACATTTTCTAATCTAAGTGACATTAAAATATCATAAATATTATCCATTTATACGCTTTCGCAAAATCATGGTTCCGAACGTAGTCGGATACCTAAATCCTGCCTTCGCTTTACAGCGACACACGGCTCCCACTGCTGGTGTGATTGTATGGAGTGCTATTGCTTACGATACGATAGCTTATGACAACCTTCAGTCATATGTGTTGCCACTCATGGCAGGGCTCTAAGGAGCCATTTTTCAACAAGACAATGTTCGGACACACACAACGAGGATGTCATAAGACTGTCTCCACCACATTACCACCCTTCCCTGGCTTGGATGATCCCCAGATTTGTCACCAATCTAGCATATCTGGGAACATTTGGGATTGCAAATTGTACAGTCTACTTGTTTTGTAGAACTAGAGGCGAGTTTACAGCAACTGTTGAACGCGAGATGTCTCAGTACATCATACGGAGCTTGTACGTCTCAATGCCTGCTTACATCGCATCGTGCATTCGCGCTAGTAGGGTCCCAACAAAGTACTAAAATTTTCTTTAATTTGTACCTTTTTCTGCAATAAATAATCTTTTTTCATTAATTTTCTTATCACTTACTTACATCAAAATAGTACTTACACACGTAAAATTGCGTTTCATTTTGGTGACTTTTTCTTGGTGCGCAAATTCTTATAGCAATGATAGTATTTTTTCTTTTATAGATTGCTTTTTTTTATTCCTAGAAATAAAGTAGAAAGGAACTACTTTAGTTTTAATTTTTAACTACTATTAATTATTTTACCCAATGATGTGTCATAAACTTGATTATAGTTTGGGACCAACTTTTCAACCGGTCTGCTTAAATATATACGAAATCATACAAAATCAAATTATATTTAGCCATCAAAACTAGTTTAACGGATATGGCTAGAACAAAAGTCAGGGCTTTAAAAGTTCGATAATTATAGACGTGATCTAAGACTCAAGAGCATTATATTATGTACGTAAATGTCTAGTACATATGATATAGGTATGTTCAATCTACCGCAAGACGTGAAAGAATTCAGTTTGTCCGTCTGCTGTAGTATACCAGTTCTGATGTTTACGGTAACTATCATTTTATTCTGTACAATTGTTACAATGAATCCTAATTCCTCTATATTGCAGCATTCAAATATTAAAAATTAAAATACAGTTGAACCTCTACTTAACAAAGCTTCTAAACCCCGGAAAAAAGTTCGTTATAGAGAAAATTTGTTAAATAGTGTTTAATCTTTTAATATACTTTAGACACCACATGAAACAAATTTTAAATTCATAAACACTATAATTATTAAAAAAGTAATTGTTCACACTTTTTCCCGAGTTTATACCTATTTATTTTACATATCTTACCCATCAAAAAGAAATCTGCAAGCAAAATAATAAGAAAAAATATATATTGTCCAGGAATGCTCTGTATTTTTATCTTTAAAAGTAGTTTTATTTTAAAATTAATGAATATTTTAATGACTTTCTTTAATTTTTAGCATACAAGTAATTTTAAACATACATTATTTTATAACCAATAATTTTAAGCTTACACTACCTCAGGCATCCGTAAGCTTACTCGTAATTATTGATAAAATCTGTTCATTTTATTTGATTCTTTTTGTCACAAAAATTTCGGCCATTTTATTGCTCAAAGTGAGTCAGGCACCTTATAAAACCTGTTAAAGGTATTTGAATGCCAAATAATTTGCTAAAAGAGAAAATAATTTGTAAAGCCAAGAATTTTTTAAAAATAGGGAGAAAAAAAATCTAAACACAAGAGAAAAAGTTCGTTAAAGAAAAATGCCCTACGCTTTTTGGGGATAATTTTACGAGGAAAATCGTAAAATGTTTCTTGTTCCGGGAAAAAGTTTGCAAAATAGAGGTTCGTAAAAGGGAGGTTGAACTGTATTTGAAAAAAATATTAAATTTTTTTATAATTAACTTGAGCAGTAACAAGTAATTTTTTAATATTATTTAAGCAGTAACAAAAGGATATATTATCGATTGAAGACAAATTTATTAGTTAAGAGTTCTAATTCCTTGTGGACCTCATTGTATTCTTGGAAAAGATGTTTATTATTTGTTACTAAAGTTTTTGTTGGTTTTTCTTTTTTTCAAATTCTGAAGGAATGAATTTTTATTTCCTGATAATTCCTTAAAACTAATTTCTGGTTCCACTATTTTCAAGAAAGGAAATAAAAATGTAACAAATGCTTTTTTAAATAATTTGATGAATTTAAATAATATTAGTTATAAGACTTAAAAATATAAAATAAGCATAAACGAAGATACTTAATAATAATCAGTTCCTGACTGTCTTTAAGCGAAGTCTGATTTTTCAAAGTTTTTTATAACTGCTGTTACATAACCTATATATTATTACACGTGTTATCTATAATTAAAAGTTAATTAATTGTCAGAAAGCATTAGAATTATGCAATGAATTAAATTCCTGAAAATTATTTAACCTTCTTAAACTATAGATATAATTTTCAATTTAAATAAAACTTGGGTAGTAAAAACGCAAGTAGTTATCTCACAAATGATTCGAATACACGTTGAAGGTTAATAAATCAAAATAAATAAATTTCTTGTAAATATTTTTTTTTATTTCTGATGGGCTGTGGATTGGTGTTTTAACATTGCAGACCTAGTACATTCCCGGGAGCTTGTATCTGTTTTTTTGTGCGGCACCATATAGGCAGATACCAATCACCGCAGATAATATTGACGCCCAGTTTCCTCCCTAGAGGGAGGCACCTGAGCTCTGACGATCCGAATCTATACCAGGATTTAATTTTCCCAAGCCAAATAGAAACTCTAGGGATCTTTTACATGCCGTATAGTCATGACGACTGTCGATTTTCTGCTTCATGAAAATTCATCGACTTGGGCTGGCTTTCGAAGAAAGCTATTTAGAGGAGAGTGAGCCCTGACACTGCACTGGCCTGAAAGTGGTCACATGATCAAAGGAGGGAATAAGGATTTGGTGGGAGAAACGATTACATTCACACTTCCATCTTGTATACTGACATAATAGGTAGATTACCCCACAAGTATTTATATTCATTACTCAGTATAAACTGGCTGGATTTTCTGCAAAAAGGATTACTAAGGATTTCTTTATTAACCATAAAGAAAAAGGTACGATATTTGTATTATTGTATAACTTTATTATTGTCATTGAATTTTTTTTCTTTTGAGCCTTGAGAACACGATATAATAAACTGATGCATATATGCCAACATCCTTAATTATTTGTAAAAAAAGATATTTTGTTTTATAACAGAAATTAGTGTTTAAATGTGAAATTAGTGTTTTGTTTATTCTGTCAAATCTTAATTAACTGAAAAATATTATTAATAACTTAGCCTAAAGCTGCACACATTTCATACTAATGCCTCGTTTCTGTTGTGTACCAAATTGTTCCTCTAATAAACCGGGGCAGCCGTACGTTTCTGTGTTTCGTTTCCCAAAATATAAACAGTTGTTACAAACTTGAAAAAAGAAAATTCCTAGGGATTTTAAAAATACTAACAATAGTGTAGTATACATTAAACTTTTTCCTGGATCTTTCATTGTGAGAAAGGTAAAATTACAGACAAGACTGGTACTGTTATAGAAATACCTAGAGTGTATCCAAAATTATCAGAGAATGCATATCCTTGCATTTTCCCTGGTTGTCCCTCCTACTTGAATGAAAAAATTAAAGAACGCTCGGTGACAATTCAACTAAAGGAAAAAAATGAAACAGTTAGACGAACAACTGTTTACTAGTTTCATTAAGAAAGACAAAATTAACAGTTTTGAATGTTTAAAAAAAATCTGATGATGCGAGAAAATCCCGTATCTGATTTCTTATCTAAAAATAATGTTCTAAAACATGTTTGTGAAAGTTGCATAACATTTCTTTTTATTAATTGCGAAATTTGTCCTTCTATTTTAAAATCCCTGAAAATAAATACAGATCTCTCTATTGTTATCTTTAAAAATAATCGTGAATTCAATATAGCTTCTGTTGGAAAAATTCTTAATAATCCTCCTAGGTTAACATATTTCAGCGAATTGTTAAATATTCTTAATACAGTAAATGTCTTTGAAAAAATCTGTTCCATTAACTCTGGTCCTCATCTTTTTATGGCTATTCAATCGTGGGAAAAATATATTGAAAATTGTTATGCTGAAAAGTTTGAGGCAGCAAATTTTATTTTAGAGCAAATGAAATTATTAAATTTGAATAAACATGGCCGTAAGTATAGCAGTAATTTAATGGTTTTTCTTTCTGCACGTACATTAAATCTACTACATGTTATTCCTATGTAAGACATAAGGGGCATATAATTCTTCCAAGTGTGAAACAATTACAGAAAGTTGCATCTGGATTAAATGTTACTCCAGGTTTGTCAACTCTGCCGAAAAAAAATTATCTACGAGGTAGGTGTAAAGAAATGAAAGACCATGAGAAACAGGTAATAATACAAATTGATGAAATTTTCATCATATCAGCGATTACATATAAATGTAATAAAATCATTGGATTTACTGAGAAAGGAGAAGCTGCTACTACGATTCAATGTTTTTTATACTCTTCTTTATTGAGTAAAAATAAAGAAATAGTATCATTGAACCCTGTAAAGAACATGAATGCTGAAGACTTGCATTCTATGACTTTAGAAATTTTGTCACTAATGGAAAAGGTAGGTTTTTCAATTGTTTGCATTGTAAGTGATAATAACAGAGTAAATAGAAATTGATTTTCTAAATTGTGTTATGGTACCATAAAGAGTGTTATTCAGAATCCAGCTATCAATGCAAAAAAAATTACACCTTATTTTTGATTCAGTACATCTTATCAAATCTATGCGAAATAATTAGTTGAATCGGAAAAATGCTGATTCTTCTTTAATGCATCCTGATCCTTCAGAATTTTCTCAAATCCTCTAAAAGCATCTTTCTCATCATTATTTAAAATTTATAACGAAGAAATGAACATTATTGTTAAATTTTCTCCCAAATTATGTTTAAAAGCTTTAAAACCAACAAATTTTGAAAAACAAAATGTTAAATTAGTTTAAAAAATTTTTGAAGAAAACAATGTGACTGCACTTAATACATTAAAGATAAATTAGTCTGCCCAGAAATGTTTAGGGACACTGCAATATTCATCAAACATATTTTATATTTCTGCAAATAATGGATATTAAAAATCAGACTAAGGATCAAAATCTTAATTTGAAAAATAGTGTTCCTTTTTTTCAGCAATGGAGGATGATAGATTCACTTTTTTTCAAAATTTGTTCAGTGGCTGGACTTCTGGAAAAATTTAAAACACACAAAATAAACGAGAAGGTTGCTTAAGCGAGGAAACATTTTTTGCTTCGAGGCATACGATAAATACCATCATAGAACTAATAAAGTATCTTTTGACGGAACAGAATTTCAAATATTTTTTAACTGGAAAGTTCCAAATTGATAATTTAGAAGCCAGATTTGGGCAATATAGACAAATGTCTGGAGCAAATTATCATGTCAATGTGCAGGAAATTTTGCAAGCTGAAAAAAGTTGAGCATTAAAAGTGTGTTAACTTTGCACTCAGATAAATATGGTAGTATATCTCACTAAAAATTTAACTTCGAATCATTTAGGTGAGATATTTCATGTTAAAGTAGATATTGCAGATTTCAACGAAATATTAAACATTAGAAATAAATCAGATGATATTTCAATAGAAGAGTATCAAACTTTAATGTATATAGCGGGATATATATTGTGTGCATAATATAAAATTCAAATGCTCCGATTACAAACATACATTTGTTTTAGATAAACAGATTAATTTCGACTTGAAAAATGTCGAAGGAACAAAATATTTGAGACTTGTGGATAGATCAACGCAATATTTCATTTTTAATTTGTTAATATCGAAAATATTCGAATCGAAGTTTCTTAAAGTTGATTGCCAATTATCTTGTTTTACAAGCATAACAGAAGCGTATCTGGAATTACACGAGTTGTGGAATGTCTTGCATTTGTTTCATTCTCCTTGTGTAAATTGTAACAAACATCTATTGTAACAATTATTATTTTAAAAAAGTATTCGTTACTTTTGGGAATATGTGCTTAAATAATTATTCAAAAAAGCGCAGTGAAGAAATTTTAACCGTGAAGGATAACCGAAAAATGAAGAAATTTAAGGCCAATTAAATTTTATATTATTCTGTTTATTTATTTAAATATTCAATTATTGATTCGTATGTTATTCATTGTACATGTATATCCTTGTAATTTTTTTATACTACATACATTTTATGAACATGTTTAATTGTTCACATAACTATTATTTGCAGAAAAATTATTTATTTATTTACGTTATTCGTTTAAATTATTTTCATAAAGATTTTAGCATTCAAAGTACGTAAAATGTTATTTTTTAAATTTCAAAAATTTTGTTTGATTTTTAGATATTTTTACCATAGCATAATATTGAATTTTAATGCATATGCATAAAAATAAAGTAATTAATAGTTTAAATAATATCATCACAAATGCAAATGATTCAAAATTTGAAACTAATTAGTACGTTGCCTCATTAATGGCATATTCCATGAAAAGGTTTTTTTCCGATTATTTATAGGTAAGTGTATTTACTAATGTATATATAGAGAGAGAGATTTTTAATATCCTATATTTGCTATATAATTATTATGTTTTCTAAATTGTTCGTGTCATATGCCTTTTTTTATATAATAATATGCCTCAAGTACTTTACTTTTTATATTTTCTTTACAAGTAAATGTTTCTTTTTTATTTTATTGGATTGAAATTATTTTTTATTTTTGAATATCGAATGAATGAATTATTTTCATTGAATATTTTTAACGTATAATCTAGAATCTTTTTTTACTGTAAAATTACTATGGTGTCTAAAACTGTTTGTCATTTCTATATATATGTATATATTTATGCAGGTATTTATTTTTTTATAATTATTTCTTTTGTTATGATTCCTTGATTCTATGAGCATAAGAAATGTCAGTTCACAGGAAAAGGAACTCCATCAAAATGTTTCTAAATTCACATGATTTTTTATTAGTATGCTCTAATGCTCTACTTTTCAAATTTTCTTTGCAAGTAAATGTTTTTTTTTATTTTATCTGATTGAAATTATTTTACATTGATTCAGTTTTTTCTTAGATTTTTCTTATACTGTTATGAGCCTTTCATGAGTGATTTTGTCCCTTTTCCGGGAAAATATTATGCATTATTCTAGTGTATTAATACATAACTTTCATCAGAAAATATTCTAAGTGAGAATTAAAAAAATAATCAATATTAGTCTATGACAAGAAAAGAAATGAATGTTCAAAGCTTTATATTCCTCACAGAGCGAATGCGCGTAGAAAAGCTTTCCCTCTTTTCGTGACTCTGTCGCGGCCTGGTCCTTTCAAGATGACCTTGGTTGAAACCGTAACCTTAGGTGTAGAAGGCCAGCGACAACCCAACCACGCCACCCAGCCGGCTTGTCGTAAATGTAAAGTGCTTTATTGCTCATACTAGCTATGACTTTGAGCGTAATGTTATAAAAGTAGCTTATCGGGTAGGTTGTAAGTACGTTTCACAAATTTTGTCTTGGATATATTTGTAGTAAAATATTCAATGTAATTTGAGAAACTTATCATGGAGTTTGAAAAAAGCTGTTTAACTCTTAATACAGTAGAGTCCCGAAAAGTGGGCATTCGATAACCTGGCAATCCGGATTACTCGGCCACCCCCTCTCTTGCAGGTTATAAAAGCTCCATGTTCAGACCCGTTCAAGGTAGCCGCCAGTTTTTGCAAAGTCGTTTATGAAAACAGATAAAGAGTTATTTACAACAAGTGACTTATTGTCAGAGAGTGATAGTATCTAATGTGACAAATCATCCTACTTTAAAGAGGACAGTCCTTTTTTTATAGGTTCTGTCCTTCCTTGAAAAGTATCCCCTACTTGTCATCTTTTTCAATATTTGATATATTAACATATATAACGCAATATTTAAGATATGTAATACATAACGCATATTTACAAGTTTAATTTTATTTGGTTTATTCATAAATAATTATAAATATACATAATATTAAATTTGGTTTCTTACGTGGGAAAAATGAAATTTTAGTTTTTTCTAAGTTTATAACTGAACTTATATACTAATAAATTTGAACGAAATTTCATGAAAATTCTTATTTTATTTGCATCCAGCAATAAATCAGCCATTATATGCTTTAAATAATAAATTTGGTAACTTTTTTAATTATCGACCAATCTGATTGAGCGTGGTAGGAATAGGTATACAAGAACTATCGGTAGGTTTAAAGTTAAATAATTTGAAAACTAATTTGAAAATTTTCTCGTTTAAGGGACTTTTTAAAGCTTTTTTATTAAAATAGAAAATCGTATTACAATTAAGAAATAAGCAAATAAATATTAAACAAAGAATTGTATGAAGGTTTTCAAAAAAAAAAAGAAATGGATCATGCAAAATCCTTGCACAATAATTTTAACCTCAAATCAAGCAGAAAACGATAAATCATTATGTTAACTATAATCACAATTTTCTCGTATAGCCATACATATGCTTATTATTTTATTCCTTTTATAATTTTTGTTTGAAAAAATATAAATTGTATATGGCGTTCTATTTTTAAAACCACTATCTGTTTCTAAATATGTTGTATAAAATGTTATCATTTTTAATGTTGAGTTCTTTTATAAGTACTTATTTATTTATTTACTTTTTATCTTGAAATGATTCATTTAAAAAATTCGAAAAATAATTTACAAAATTTATTTACACAAATACAATTATTATTTAACTTTTAAATTTTTGATTGAAATTTAAAATAACATTTATCTGAAAATATTATAGACTGCAACTCATATGAAAACGTATTTTTTTTAAGGTTCAAATTTGTTAAAAAAGCTTCGTGTATATAGATTATATATAAACATCTAATTTAAACTTTATTTCCTCCCATCTAATATAATGAAAAGAAAATTAGAATGCATTTTTAAAAATATTCTATCTAATAGTATCTTACGATCTAGGCGAAGAAATCCACTTGATTTATATTGTGTTTATACATTACAAATTTATGGGTGATGTTTTAAAGAGGTACTGACAGAAGTTATAAACTACTATAAGTTAAACCTCAAAGTAAACATAAGGGCAAATAGAATTTAGTGAACGTTTAAAAAGAAATAAAAATTGTAATTTATTTATGAGTCTGATTTGTTATTCTTTCTCAGTAAAGGACATATTTATATGTGCACTGTTAACATACATATATCTAGTTTTATATCGGAATTAGTATGCTATTTTTTTGTATTAGAGTAGTTTTTAGCTATTAGAGCGATTATTATTAATACATAAGTTAGTGCTTATATTTAATACTATCGGAATTCAGGATTTTATATTTTTAAGAATTAATTAAAGTGTTACCAATTTATTATTTGCTTAAAGCTGTACTATTTCTTTGATTTCTACCCAGTACTAAAAGCAAATAAAGGAAAGACTGGCGCCTTGAATCTATATTTAACATTGCTATCTTAGTCCTAAATTTATGAGTTTATTATTACTTTTACAGTTTTACTTTGACATGTACTGTCCTTATATATTCTTACATACATTACTTTTAAGTTAAAATTGTATACATTTGGTATATTATTATTAACAATAACATATGTAGGCTTTCGTGCAATAGCACCTAATCACCATGAACTTGAGCCGGCTACATATAAATTAACAGCTGTCAGATTGGCAACTCAACTCAAATCGTCTGCTTATTTATCTTTTAATTTAATGTAATCAGAATATGGAATTGAAAGAATAAAGTGTTTAGTGGAATGATTGTGGCTAATAATATTTGACAAGGTAAATTCTTAATCGAATTTTTGTTAACTTCTACATCAAAACCATAGGATTTCTCCATTCGTATTTGCTTACGTATTGTTTACGTTTAAGGTAATTATATAAATTTAGCCCATATTATTGATTCTTTATATATATATTCGATAATTTAAAAAAGCTCAATAAAATTATTTTTTTAAATTCTAAAACTATTCTTTTATTAGATTAGTATTTTTTGTTTTAAATGTGAACATGTAAAACAAATTATTCTTATGTCGTGTTTCTGCTCTCGTGTTGTGAAACTGAGCTAAGTTTTGGAAGTTAAGACAAACGGATTTATATAGATAAAATCAATAATTACTTAGAACCCTTTTATGTTCAGTTCAAAACTAACTTTTTGTATCTCTTTTAAATTTTTGTTTCATTTTAAGGGCACTTGACTAAATATACTAGAAACCAAAAAACGTTAATCATCATTTTTTAAGTAATAATGCATGGAATTTGAAAAAAAGCATTTTTCTTACGTTGGCCTTGAAATATACCATATTTAAAAGGAAATTTATATTAATTATTGAAATTATAATGCAATCCTTAATGTAGTGATTCTGTGTAACATGGAGGTGGTTATAAAATAAGAAAGGAAAAAAATTATCCATTTTTGAATATCGTTGATGTATTTGATGATATTCGAATAAATAATAATAAAGCAATTTTTGAATTTAAACAAACATTTTGTTTCCAAGAAATAAAAATTACTTTCCAAAAATGTATGTGCATGATTTGTGAAAATTACATTTATTATAAAACTAAAAAAAAGAAAAAAAAATCTGTACTAATGCATTTTCTTTACCGTGTATTTTAAATATGACTTATTAAACCTAAGAATGCAGTTATGGAATAAATCTTTAAGTACCATTCAGGTATTTAATGTAAATTTTCTTTTTCCATATGTCCATTTTATTTATTACACATTTTATAAGATTATATTTAAAGAACTCTCTTTCAAATTACTGCTCTGTTTAATAACATAAAATGTCCTGTAATATTCTTACGTTCATTAAAAATTGTGCTTTAAATATTACTGAAAGGGGACTAATTAGATATCCTTAAAAATAGAGTGACGTAAGCAAAGATTAAGTTATAAATTAAAAATCTGAGCAAATCAATAAAGGAATTGCATTAAAGGGGGGGGGGAGCAACCCCAATATACTTCAAACAGATACTCCGAATCTTTAATTGGGAAATGTGAATTAATTCATTTCGGATTCCATCACATACTGAGCAATTATTAATCAATTATTTGTTCAATATCCCAATAATGAATATTTCTCTCTAAATCCTGTTTTTATCCTTAAATTCCTATAAATAGTACTTAAGCTTCCTTTTCTTGTACTAGTAAATCAATTTATATATTTCCTGAATGTTTTTCATGCATACGTAACCTAATACACAATTGCCTTAATTATTGTTTTTATTTATTATCCAATGCTTTTATTATGAAATTTAAATTAATACACAAAAAAATTATCAATACAAAAGATTGTTATACATCTAAGGCAAATTCTTCACACAAATTGTACACTTTATAAATTTGTAATATAATAATGTTTTTCATTTTACTAGTAGTTAAAATAGATCATTTTGAATTACTTCCGGTTTTGCATAAAGCAATAAATTTTGGAAAAAGTAGTTCATGAAAACGATGCTATCGGACTTATTGACAGCAATACGCAAATTTGAGAGATTTTAATCTAAGTGTTATTTTAAATAAAACGTTATTCTCTAATATAATTTCATTTTAATACGTTAACCACGAAAAATATTAAAATTTATTCAGGTGAATGGAGAAAAAATACATAATTAGTTAGGTCAAATCGTGAGTGTCGTGTTCTATGAGATGTTTTATAAAGGCTTCTATTCAATGTAGTAGTGAAATATTTTTTTAGTTGGCAGCAACATGAAAATGGAAATTTTTGAGCTTCTGCTCGGATTTATCTTTTCCGGAGTACAAGGTACCTGTATAATTATTTAAAAATAATTATTAATTATGGCAGTATAAATTTAAATTTAAAAACCCAGTAAACTATTATTAAATTAAAGGATCAAAAAAGGATCTCAATTATAAAAAGTTGCATAGGAGCGAAAATAGTTTGAAAATTTTAAAAACAAATAATTTCAAATTTCCTGCAAAATTGTATAAAATATCCCCACTGAGTTATACTTAGATTTCTTTATTAAAATTTTATTTTCTTGTTATAACTTTTAAATGTAATTTTTTATTCCGACTTATTTCTTAATATACCAAATTTATATATCATCAATTCAGATATGGAAGCTCAAACAAAAATTTGAAACTGCGGTTAAACGGTTTATAGATATACCTATGTAAACTTAATAGTTTTTGGCAGAGAACACCATTTTTTTGTATAATTCGTATATTTTTCTATTTTATATTTATTTTCATATCTTACATTTATGAAATTTTTAAAGGAATCCTTATTAGACCATCGTAAAAGAATTCCGAAATAGTTTTAGGTTTTAATAGTTTAATAGTTCCATTATTATTCAGTTGAAATATGTTACATTCATTCAGTCAAGATGACAAAAATGTAATAAAGCTTTAGAGATTAAAGTACAGTTTGAAGTTGTGAGGTTCTCTCATCCACACCTAGAGATGTGGGAGAAAGGGAAGGAAGACTAGCCATAGCCATATATAAAATTACTCAATTTATTTATCACACAATCAACAACACAAGTTCAAGCAATCTAAAACAAGTGATGCTCCCAATTGAAGCAATACGTAGATAAATAACGGGGTACGCGAAGTATGAGAAGACTTTGTGTGAACAACAGCACATTTACTTTAGGTTTGAATCTACTTTCCTAGTTACCTAATCTCCATCTAATCTCTAGAGACTACCCATCACTTTAATAATTACAATTATCAAATATCTGCGTAACACTATCAATTTGATTAATATTTGATCCGCTAGTAATCTATCCCACCTCTCTCACTTTCTCTCTCTTTAACTTGAAAGCCTAGACTATATATAGCAGACCTAATTTAAATAATCACTTTCTCTTCTTCAGAGGGTTCGTTGCAAATAAAATAATTTTAAAAGACCAAAGATTTCCAAAGAGGACTTGTTATTACGAAGGACATGGATAGAGCCGTCACAAAGTTTTAATTTGTATTTATTCACAAACTCTGACACATTCGAAGATTATAAACTATTTTAAAACTAAAAATGCAACATTGTGAAGAGTTTTTCTCATTATTTTAAAATACTTCTCACACCCTAAAATATTTTAGCAATGTTCAAAAATTCTGCTACTCATATATTTGAAGAAATGTTTATGAAATCTAGCCATATAAAGATATATTAAGCTAATATTTAGATTATAAATGGTAGACTCGACATCTCTCAAACTATTTTAACGCGGAAAAAATGTGTGTGTGTGTCAAACCTTTTTTTTTAAATATGATATCTACACTACTGAAGATTTGGTCTGCTGTCATTAAATGCATTGCAATTCATATATGTTTAATATAGAGCTTGTATTAAAACAAATTACTGATAATTATTTTTGACTTTTAAAAATAGTTATCAATAATTTGTTTCAAGCAGTTAATCATCTCAAAAAAAATCCTAGAGAGTGTAACTTGGAAAGCAAGAAAGAGTGTGTGAGACATTATTTGTTATACGAGTTTGTTGAAAAGAGTACAGCAGCTGCAGCATGTTGCAATATTTGGCAAGTTTATAAGAAGGATCAATAGACAAAAGCACATGCCGTCGATGGTTTCTTAAATTTATAGGAAGAGACAGAAGCTTCCAAGATCAGGCTATGAGTGGTCGGGCATCGTTTGTTGTAGAAGATATTGACTAAGCCATAAGGAACAACCGAAACCCAACAGTGCATGAATTAGCGGAGACCTTCAACCTACTCCGGACAACGGTCGAGAGACAGCTGGTTAACTTGGGTTTTATGAGAAACTTGGATCGTTGGGTTCCATATAACTTAGTAGCTAAGCAATGGTATGATCGGTGCAAAAATGTCCCATTTTTGACACGAATTGTGGCAAGAGAGGAGAAATAGATTATGTACCGTAACATTAAGCGTCGTAGGACTGTGTATCACTCTTCTGATCTGCCTGCATCGAATTCAAAACTGAACTTCATTCTAAAAAGGTGTTATTGAGTGTGTGGTGGGATGTTCAAGGAATAATTCACTGGGAGCTGCCATTCTACGGAACAATCATTACTGCCTTCTACTGTCTACAGTTAGACAGGCTGCATTCAAATTTGGTTGCAAAGTGGCCAGGTCTCATCAATCGTCTTGGTGTTATCCTTCATCAAGATAACTCCAGACCACATGCTGTTATCTTCATTCGCCAAAAGTTAATGGGCTTAGGTGTTATTTAGTGTGTGGTGGGATGTAAAGGAATAATTCACTGGGAGGCTATCCCATTCTACCGAACCATCATTACTTCTTTCTACTGTCTGAAATTAGACAGGCTGCATTCAAATTAGGTTGAAAAGCGGCCAGGTCCCATCAGTCATCACAGTGTTATCCTTCATCAAGATAACTCCAGATCACATGCTGCTATCTTCACTCGCCAAAAGTTAATGGGCCTTGGTTGGAAGGTTTCCCCCAACCCTCCATATTCTCCTGACTAGGCTCAAATTGATTATCACCTATTTTGTACATAAAAAATTTCCATCATTCAGAAAATCTTTGAGGATCTTGATGCTGTGAAAACTGCCATCCAAGACTTTTTTGGCTCGAAACCACCGGAATTTTACCGCCGTGTGATTCAAGTCCTACTAGAAAGGTGGAAATAGGTCATATATAGCAAATGTGATTATGCATAATCAGGTAGTATTCATTTTGAGTTCATTTGTTCCTCCTTATGAGAAATATAAACGGGTAGAACTTTTGCACTCACTCAATAGTAGGAAAAGATTGAGATAAAAATAAATAAAATTATAATCTAAAAATAGTTGCTACAAGAACTGCAACACGCATATTACTATTTATCTAAATAATAAAAATTTAGTTTTTTCCAATTTTTGCTTAATTTCTGAAATTTGAAATATTTTCAGGATATAACTATTACCAAAATTATGGATACGGACCATATCAATACAGTTACAAGTACAATATTCCACCTTATGATAATAACAACAATTTTCCAGCTTATCAAGTAGCATATTCCAGTTCAAATGGTAAGATTTCCTTAATTTTAAATACATATTTCAAAATGTTTTTTATTTATTATGAAATTTTGGGATATATAACTTTCAGAATAAACTTTTCTTAGCTAATTATATATAAATATTTATATATAATCAAAATACAGAATAAAAAAAATTAACAAAATTAACAAAAATTGATTTAAATTACTATACAAAAATAAAATGGGATACCTTTAGCTTAATTTCAAAAAAATTATAGAGTTCTTTTTCAGACAGGAACAATCTAAAATGTTTTTGGTAAAATTTTAGTGAAATGTTTCATATTTTTTCATATAATTCATACAGGATACATACAATAATAAATGGTAATTTTTAAACAGTTTGTTTTGAAAATTAAAACAGTATTAGAAATATAACTACAAAAAATCATTAACTTCCATAAACATGTTTTAAATACGCTTCATTCAAATTTATATACTTAAGTGTTTTGAAAAGTGTATTTTATATTGATAATGGCCTAATTCCTTTTTCTATGTCAGATGTCTGATTGTCCCAACTAAATCTGATCAATTAAAAAATACTCTCAGTTTTATAGTAATTATATCTTAAAGCTGGTACCTCATTTTCAAACTCTTATCACTCAATGAGAAGACTCAAAAACCCTAACAAAAATCATATTGTTTTCTTTGAAAATTTTATAAATTTTACAAAACATAAGATTTCTGATTTTTTTTTTTTTTTAGTTCTAATTCTTGGTTTTACAAACATAACTGTTGTACTACTTTAGCACTTGTCTCTACAAGCCTGAAGAAATTAATACTTTTAAGAGCCTTGCTCTGTTTATTATTTTACTTTCCTCTTTTTGTGTGTGATCTTGCTTTTGTTAAAATAAGACAATTTAAGAATTCAATCATAACGTATGCATAAATTATAGATTAAATAAAAGATTTAATCTGATTTCATAGTAAAATCATTGTTATGGATATATTTTGAAATTTTGTTTTTTATTCGATGAATAATTAATTATTTCAGTTATGAAAATTACCAAATCATTTTAACTTTTCACATCCAAAAATTGTCTTGCTCTAACTCGAATTTCTTTGCTGCAACCGGATTGGCTAGGCTCGCTCCTCCCACTCCTAACATGATTTTTTCATCCACTTTTAATCCTTAATTCTAAATGCAATTTTAGTCACATAAATGTAATTCTTTTGTACTCTTTATCTACACAATAGCTATATTTTTAAGTAATATATTATTAAAAAACAACAGAACGTATTTTTAAATTCCTCTGAAAAGTCATGAAAGGAGATAAAGTTTCGAGAGAACTAAGTGCTCCTATCCAACTCAATGCCAATGCTAATTACACAAATACAGCTAAGAGAAAAAATATTATTTTTAGTTAGTCACTTCTTTCTGTTGTTTAATTATTCTCACTGTTCTTCACACAACTGATATGCATTTACTGATATGTTTGATTTTCGTTTCATACAGGACCTTCATATACGTACGGAGTCAACTCTGCTGGAAGTAAGTATCAGAATATTTTTTCCACCAATATTTGTTTCATGTTAAATTATCTCTGCGCTTTTGATACAAAATAAATTTTAAAAAAAATTGCAATATATATTGTAATGCACATAGAACATTTTTGCTTTTAAAAAAATTAATGTGAACTTAGTAACTGTTAAACAAATTATCATCTCCTCGGTATATTTCATACGAAAAAGAATGAAATAATTTAGTTATTTAAATATGTGCAATACCAAAATTTTTAATCTGGCCTTTTTTTTGCTTTCAATTAAATAGTTAAGGTATGTGACTGCTTGCGACACCTTCTTTTTTTAATTAAAAATTGATATATGAGGATTTTTTTTGTGTGGTTTTTAGATTTATTTAGTACATTTTAAGAGAAAAATATGCTAAAATAAGAAGAGAAAAAGAAATTATTATTACTAAAATGGGGAAAAATTAGTACAATTTTCAAAAAATTACATAAATGGAACCCATTCTGTACGAAAAGTTTACGAGCACGTTTTCAATTTTTCAATTTTGATGTGTTGCTTTTTGCTATTCATTTTTGAAATGACCTTCATGGTCAGAGATATTTTAATTTTTACCAAAACTGGAGCACTTTATCTTAATTGTTATTTGAAGCTGCTTAAAAAAAAAAGTGATTATATTTACATATGGGACTGTAAATTTTGTAATATAACAGTGATTGATAGTGAAATCTGAAGGTTAAAACACTTCTACTATTATACAGAGCATACACAAAAATTTTAGGTTAATTATTTTCAAAACTTTTTGAGCAATCACTGCTCCAGTTTGAGCATTTAAAAAAAAACACGCATACATTTCGTGCAAAAGGCATTTTGAAGAATGACACCTTGTTTAAAGTAGTCGCACCTGCTTTTACCGAAACACTTGCAGTTTTTGTTCTAGTGAAGGGAAAATAATATACTTAGTATTTTTACGAAGCTAATAAGATAGCCTATAAAATAAAATAAAAGTCAATTTTTTTTTGGCAAAATTCACGATTTTAGGGTAGTTGGATATCTTAAGGCATTAAATGTCACTTAAATTTTTAGATTATAAAATGATTAAAGGGGGATTTATATATGTTTTAGTAAGCACTATAATAATGGGATACGTACTGGACATTATTTTATTTTAGATTCAATGCAAAAATATCTATCTTAAGTTAGATACTTTACACTCGGTGTGAAAAATTTTTCTTATGCACAGTACACATTTTCATTTAAAAAAATGCGCTTGGGGAAAGCGAGAAGTAATATAACTTAATATGTAATGCTTATAAAACTACTTGGAAGAGAAAATTAATACTGTTTTTATTTAATTGTTGTGGTGCATTCGTATTCAAATACAATTTACTTGAAAAAGTGTTTGTAATTTAACTTTTGAAAATGTTCGTAATATTTACTATGTGAAATAAAAAAATTTCATCTAAAAACTTTTTTTAATTTCAATGTGCTATCAAATTTACTCCTTTGCCTACATTTTCTGTTGTTGTTGTTACTAATACCAACTGTCTGACTATATATATGTCAGATCAAGTCCCACGAAATTCATCACAGAAAATGGCTAGTTAGCCATACTTCTAAGCACCATATAGGTCAAAGTACGTTTTTTAGCATGGTTCCACCCCAAATTTGAAGGAGAACACCCTAGGGGTGGTCATGGGCCTGCCACCTCTTTTCCTCTTCCACCAACCTCAGGAGAGGACTTGCGGCTCAATGGATATTTAGAGTGCTCCCCCTCCCACTGCTGCAAAGGCACTATGCATTTACAAACATCGTGTCTTCTCCTGTATTCGAACCCAGGCCCTACAGCACAGCAGTCAATGTCACTAACCACTATACGGTATGGGCGAATTGAAGGGGGGCGGTGCGCGCGGGCGGCCGCATCTCTTCGGCCCTAGCCCGTGGAACCGGACGTTACCTTAAGCATCCCTCCTTCCATGACAGCCCGGAAGCAGGCACCCCCAGCCTATATTTACATACAACATAAGTATGAAAATTTTTACTGTAGGAGCATAATTCACAAATCAAATTACTGCAATAGGAAACGGTAGCCTTTATTATTAAAGAGGCTTTTTTAATTAGCTATCGTAATACAGATTCATTACCAGTGTATCCCCATTTTGATATTAAATTACTAAATAATTATTAAGTTAGTTTTGAATCGATTACCATTTCATGTAAGTTTTCCTCCGAAAATTTGTTTTCATAAGACTGCACAAATTTATAGATGAAGCAGGAGCGTTTTGTACGAGTCAATCTTACCATTCAACTGGATGAATTTGATATCAGAATTATTTTATATTGAGTGTGTTACATTATTCACTCATTTTTAGACACTCTTCATGCATAACTGTGTTTCTTTGTATTTCTCAAAAGAGAAAAAGGCCTGTGTTTATTTAGCAGGCTTGTTTGCTAGGTGAATCCAGAGACTTTTCGATGGTTCCTTGGTGATGTCACTTTCGCCAAATTTGTTACAAAGAGCGATAAAGTCGCCCATCTGCTTTCCCTGGTTACATCTTCTTGAGTTGCCATGATCTTATTTTTCAAGTTCAAGCTGAGAAGCAAACTTGTAAACGCAACTTTCTCTGAAAGAGTGCACCAGTGTTTTGAAAACAATGCATTTAATGTGTTTCAATACAATAACAAAAACTTTTAAATTTATGTTGACATAATTGGTTTTCTGAACCACCAAAGCACTTTAAAAATAATGATTTTTTGCTTTACTCTTAAAATTGCGAAACTTGTGAAATCGGAATATCCCCGGATACATTCATCCATACAGGGACAAAAAGATTTTATTAACTTCTTTTATTTTTTATAATAAAAACTCTTTTTCTATGTTCCAATTTTACCCAACGGACTAAAAGACTAGAGTTTCACTCACGATTATCTCTACTTATATAGTTTACAATCTTGTCATTTTTCTATATATTGTCCCTTATCCCATTAATAAATGCAGTAATTAAAGAACAAAATGTATAAAAAACATACCACTCAATTTTTATTTAGTATTTTCATATACCTTCAATTTTTGAATATAATTCAATGAGATGCTCTGAAAAACTTCAAAAACAAAAAGACTCGAAAGTTCAATAAAGAAATAATTAGAGAACAGTGCATATGTTTCGAATTAATGTTTTTGTCATAATATATGCAACATAAATAATGTTATAAGACAAAAATTTCAATTTAAGCAAAAAGTAAGAGTGGATTTGAGGAAATATAAACTAAAATTAATTAATGTGAATACATAAATCCAAGATGTCATTGAATGTAAAGCTTTCATAACCACACAATGTGTTTCTCTTATTAAATACAAAATATTTTCCCTTGGGATTTTTTTAGTAGAAGCAACCAGTACAAACTAGCAAGAGAAAACACGCAATTATTATTTCTTAATAATTCAGTTTACAAAATCCACACATTTTTCACACCTGCAAAATAAAGTATTATTAATTTTACTATCCTTTTTCTTAGATTATTATCAATATGACAACGGCGTTCCCGTGTATCCAACCAATAGACAAGATAAGATCTAAGTCACATAAAATAGAATGTTTAAAGTGCTCCCCACTGACCTCTTTTTTTTTTTATTTCATGAAGCACCTCCCTTCTCTCAAATGCCCCCTCAAGCAGCACCACCAGGTTCTTCGAAGAATTATCCTAAAATGCCAAGAAATGCCTCTAGATTGATGGGATACGTTCCATTGTCAGGTCCTGTTCCACCAAGTAAGCTGAATTGTTAAAATAACTATGCAAATTCAAAATAAAATGGTAATTCGTTTCAATTTACGTAATGTATCTCAATAATATATAAATGGATTTTTGAGAATGAATCTCAAAATTTCTACACCACAAAAGGGTAGAATTGGCATTCTCGAAAAAATTCAATATTACAGAAGCATTCATATTCAAAATTCAAGACTTGTTCACATTTTGAGTCCCAAATAACTTTGTTCAATAGTTAAAATTAGCTATTACTAATTTTACAATTCAGCTAATCCAAATTGATAACGGCAGGTAAGTGTAAGCATTTGCGTGCGAATGAGGTGCGGAGAATATTAAGTTATATGATACATATATAGATCAGGGGCACTGCTACCACTGTATTAGCCGTATCAATGATACGGGGCCTCCAAGGTACAGGAGCCCCAAAATGTGTAGTAAAATCACAAAATGTTAAGAGGTCGAAAAAAGAACCTTCAAGGAATTTCGATACAGGGTCATCTATGCAGTAGCTACTCCAGTGATGCAGATCTAATTTAATCCACCGCAAAACTAAATTAAGAACTTATACAACCCTAATATTGCTTCATGCAAGTGCAACATGGACCTTAAACAAAGACATATCGCGCTCACTGGACATGTTTGAGAGAAAAATCTCAGAACTATCTTTGACCCAGTGCAGGAAGGAGGACGGTGGAGAACCAGAAATAACTTTGAATTGTACATGGCTTATCAGCAACCACAAATAACGCAGGTCATCCGTAGTAATTGGTTAAGATGTCATGGTCATGTTTGAAGAAGCTCGAAAGATAATGTCATTTAGATATTGACATTTAAAGAATTTGAGGGAACTTAAGCTAAAGGGGTAAGCTACCAACTAAATGGTCGGATGACATTGAGAAAGAACTAAATGTTTTGAAAATTAAAAATTAGAGAGGAGGAATTTCAAATAGAGGATGCTGGAAAGAGTGTGTGATTGAGGCAGCTAAACATACATATCTACTTATAGAATAGTATGATGATAATTAAAACTTCTAAGCTTCATTTATATGAAATTATTTAAGCATTTAACTTAAAAGCGTCATAAAAACATAGTACAAGCTCAAGTGTTGTCCCATCATCCAGTACTAATTTGAAATTATTAGGAATACTTTACTACTAGAATCTCAAGCTTTGTCTTGTTCAGAAATTAATTGTTTTGGGTATGATATCGCTACTACATGTAGGAAAAAAACTTCTTTTTTTTTTTAATTTAAAATCTACTTGGTGAAAACAAAAGAATACTGTATGTAATATTTCTTCTATTTAAAACTGTTCAAGAATTTAAATTTTTTACCACAAGATATAAAAATTACAAATATAAAGATCATTTAAGAAGAAGAATACAGATGCAATGCGATCAAGAATTCCTACTTCACTAAATCGGAGAAATTCAGTACCATTGAACAATTGGTAAAAATTATTTAATGATTAAAAGCTGCCATGGTTTTTGAAAGAGTCAAAAAGATGTGAGAATGAAATAAAATGATAAATTGCATAAATATTCATTTTTAATGTTATATTTATTTTCCAGGGTTTTTTTCTTTCAAAAATTTTTAATGTTTTTATTTGCATATTTTTATATATAAATAAGAGAGGAAATTTTTTATAAACACATTACCCATGTACTATTTCTTAAATATTTTTTATGTATTTTACTTTAGAAAATATTTTTTTCAGCAGTACATGGCTAAGTGACTAAAATTTTTAAGTGTGTGAATATTCGGGAAAATATCTACGTTGCACTGTTGAAAAAAATCTACAGTGGTTAAACTTGTCTATTGTCTTTTGTTGCTTTAACCGTAACAGATATTCTGTAATCAAAAATATATGTAATATAGAGAAGGTAATCTAATTATCTTTCAAAAATATGAAGCATATACAACAAATAAATTTTCTTTCAAGTAAGTATGATTTAAAACATATCTGTACAGGTAAATTCACAAAATACAATATTCTTTGTAAAATATAATGTGTTAAATATTTTATAAAACTGTATTTATAACAATTATATAATTAGTATCATTTCATATATTATGCACATGAAAAAAAAACATGATTAGAACTTATATGAATGTTTAATATGTGAGACATAATACATCTTCAATAAATTCATTTTAGTTTATCTCTTTTTTACTTATATCTTTAATCGTTCATAAAATATCTCCTTTTAAAGCTATTTTAAGAACCTTTTTTGAAATTTCAGGCAGTACCAAAGAAGAGAATGGTAGCTTAAGTTCTTCAGAAGCTTCTAGTATAGTGAATATGATTATTTCTCCTGCGAAAGAAGGTCATGTTGAATCTTTTATAAATCGATTACACACACACATGAAATTTATATTTTATATCTAAATAATTACATTGTAAATCAACGTTAGGATTGACATATTTTAACAAGTATTAGACTAATGTTATATAAACGATATTATTATTTTTGGCAATAATATAAAAATAACGAATTACGTTAACGGTGGCCTAATATTATTTATCGATATTCACCATAAAATTTTAAGTTTCGTAGCTCTATTCTGGTTGTCTCATTATCATCATTTAAATTTAACATTAATAAATAAGAAGAAAATTCATTATTAACCTTTATAAGAAAGTTATTCACGAAACTACCCCACTTATTTTTTAAACTTATTCGAACAGAAAGAGATTGTTTCATGAGGAATATGTTCCATTATTATATACTGTTATTCATAATTCCCTTCCACGTTTCGAAGTTCTAGAGTAAAAAAACTACGAGAGAGAATACGGCAAAAAGTAATATTTAAAAGAATACTGAAACACTTCAAGCTTTATTTACATACTTAACAAGTATTCCAAGTATGAAAACTTTGCTACACAACATACATCAATGCGATAGATCAGTATTTCTCAAACTTTCAATATTTGCCACCCAATTTCCACTTATAATTTTCATCGCACCCCCGTCCAAACAATAACAATGTATTTAATTCAATAATAATGTACTTTGATGCTAAAGCTACACAATACGGCTTTAATCATAAACCATACAAATTATCAGAATACGTATTAAATCTTATATATGATAAACTACTGACTGGGTTCATTAGTAATTATATATATTAAACTTGTTCTTAACTTAGTGTTGATGAATTATTGATCAAATACATTGTGCAGTATTGATACGTTTATAAGTATATTATACGAGTATCAGTGCAAATATGTATTTTACTTTTTATTATGTTAGAATGTGTTTTGTTTTGCTTTCTTTCAGTAAATTAATAGTTTTTCTGAATAATCTTTAATTTTCGACTTTTGGATAAGCTCCCGCCCCTGGATGGACTATCACACCGCTCTGGGGGGCGTGCCCCATGGTTTGAGAAACGCTGCGATAAACCAATTCCTGATACACTCTACTCTTTATGTACTATCTTAATTGACATCAAGTGTTATCCGAACACTTGATCTTTTACATAATACCCCCTTTGTCACGTGAGGTAGCAGAACTGCATGAAAGAATAACACATGCTGTCAATAATGTTGATAGCACCATACTGAGTAGTGTGACAGGAACTAAAATCTTCGGGGAGAAAAAGAAAAACGTCGAAAAATTGGAACTTCTCCGCTCGGCATTAAAAAATGCCTACAGAGGTAAAATAATTATGCGTTTTAAGGTTTTTAATTAATATCTTTTTAACTAATTGCAATATCGAAATATAAATGGTCAAAACGGATTCCTCATATCATTTCCAATCTTTTGGTATCTTTAGCGAGTTTCTGCGTCTTGCGGTTCGTGAGAATATACACCTAGTCGCATGCTTAGATAGATAAGTTTCTTTACCTTCGAATTTTAATAGTGTAATTACTACTCGTAAAAATACTACTGAATCATTTGGGTTTAATGAGTCGTGTATCGGAGAAATTTGTGCATCGAAATGTAGAGCAGAAGGATGAAAAATTCTAATGTGTGTGTGGTTGCTATTTATATTTCACCAAATCAAAGTGTAGAGAAAATTATGGAATTCATTCACAAAAATTTAGTTGCCTACACTGAAGCCGGATCAACTTTCCTGAACAGATTGCATATTATTTTAAGTGGGGGTTTTAATGTAGATTTTTCAACAGACAAATCAAAGCCTTTAGTAGATTTTTTTAAAATCAAAATTCAATTTCCTGTATCAAATGATCCAAATGAAAGCACGACAAAGTACGGAACAACGCTTGACGGAGTTATTTTTAGATATTTAAATAATTTTGAATCTAAGGTATTTATAACCTATTTCAGCTACCATGAACCTATTGTTTCCTTCTTATATAATATTTTCAAATGTGATTGAATATTTCGGAAAAAATTTTACTTATTATATGACATTACAATTATCTCCTTGTTTTTTATTCACCTAATAATTCCTGAAATAACATTACAAAATTTTTAGTTATCACTTCCATCGTGTGGTCATAAGCACACACACTTTTTTTTTTTTTGCTGTAGCGCTTTGAAACCTTGGAGTGAATTATAAATATCCCTGTATATTATTTCCTAGAAAACACAATTACTTCTCAATGATTATGTATAACTTTACAGAAATATTTAGAACTTATGTTTATAAATTACATATATTCTCTGCTGAAGCAAAATGATAGCTCTTTAATAACTTAAATGTGTGTGTTTGAAATGATACTTCGAGATAAAGTTGGAGTCTTGTATGATTTGGATTTCTAACAACTCTTCCACTGAATCTATTCAATTAAATGATATCAGATCAATTCTTTTTTAAACAGGTGGGTCCTCTGTTATAGTTTCCTCAAAAAAACCTACAGCAAGTATAAGCAGCATGGAGATGAAAACTACCAGAGACACAAGTTTGTTTGTTTTTAACTCATTGTGCGCACATGTCGAATTCCACTATTATTAAAATAAATAATTTAATTTTTTAAATTTTAAATTGTTTACCCTCTTACTGCTGCATTTTAAGAAGGAGGGTATCTAACATTGTAATAATGACTGAAAACCTTTCTGGCAATTTATGCTGAATAGTTCTTTAACTTGAACTTAAGGTTTATAAACATTTTTTGAGTTATTCCACAAAGATGTTTCAATTAAATTGCGCTTAAAAGGTTAAAACTATGACCAGAATTTTTGACAATGTTTGCCACAATAGGTGTTTAATTATATAGTCATACATTTATTTTTATTGGCTCTTGTAATTAATTGTTTATTTGATCATTAGATCGTATTATGTGAATTGCGTAATACAAAAAAATAATTGGTCAGGAAAAAATTAATCATAATTACATTAAAATGGCTAATTAATTAATTGGGAGCATGATTAAATTATCAAAAATTTTATAATATTGTAAATGATGAAAACATTTCATATTTTCTTCTTTTCTTTCAACATTTCGCAAAATTTATGATTATTTATTAGGAACTTTTATTGAATGTTAAGGTTTGTAAATTTTAAGGTTTATATAATAAGGCTGTCGATTTAAAATTGTTTGCACAAGTGCTACAGGAGTATTGAATCATTGTTAAAACACTTAAGCAATTTTATATTAGAAACAAACTTTTTAAAAAATATACCTTATTTATTCGAATCTTAGCCGCCATCAATTCTCAGCTACACCCCCAATTATCTACACTTTTTTGAGAAAAAATAAAAAATTGTGTAAAGAGTTCCTCGATATTCGACACTTAAGAAATTTTTTAAAAAGCTACATGAGAAATAATAAGAAGTTAATAATTAATTCATTTTACCAGCATTAAAAACTTTCAAATACATACATGAACCTTTAATTACTCTATCAGTATCATGTTTCGAAAATCATTCGTCATTCTCATTGTCTCAGCTAACTTCGGAAATTCACGTCGCCAATTTCCAACATGATGTCATCTTCCGTGCAACATTTTTTAAAAGAATGCATTATGTTGTTGTGTTGTTGTTGCAAATGCCATCTGATCATCAAAGGCCAGATCGAGGCCCACGAAATTCATCATGGAAAAGGGCTAAGTGACATGTCTCGTTAGTCGTAGCTTTGAGCACCCTACAGGTGACAGTACGATTTGGCTCGATTCCACCCGAATTTAGACGGAGAACACTCTGGGTGTGGTCAGAGGCCTCCCACCTCTCTTCCCCTTTCCCCAATCTCACGAGAGGACTTGTGGCTCGACGGCTATTTAGAGTACCCCCCATGCCGCGCAAGCACTATACATTTACAAACATCCATATCTTCTCCGGGATTCGAACCCAGTCCCTACGACACAGCAGTCAGCATCACTAACCACTATACCGGATGGGTGACAGAATGCATTATAGAAGAATGTAAAAGAATTATTTAAGTCTGTTGAACATTTACAAGAAAAAATTATATTATTTTGTATACGCCATCGCGACATACATTTGTTTCATCCGTGTCAAATCTTCAGTGACCACTCCTCTGTTTCCGTTTTTTCCTGAAATAAATTACCTCTCTTCTTGATGCTATTAGTGATATCTTTGTTGTTTAAGTGATTAAAAAAAGCTTATACAAAAACCTTTCTTAATTCGAGCAGACGACCATGCTCACGATAAGCTGGATGCTGTAGATAAACTGCGGAATGGGATAGGTCATTGATGCAAGTGGATGGTTACATTTTCCCTTTAAATAAAGGGTGAAAACTCAATTTAACCCTTTATAACAAATATTTTGCCTTCGAATCTAAACCGCACCGATTTTCAGTAGCATTAACACTGGAAAAATAGTGCTGCTTAGATTCGAGTAAATACGGTAGTTAAAAATTCTTTTTTTTCTCTTTGAAATCAATTCTGCTCATCATATAGTTACAAAATGTTGAAAGAAATAGTTATATGAAGCAAATACAAGTTGTAAGCATAATTGTATACCTGGGGCTAAAACTTTCAAATAAATATTCGATTTACTTCAATACATTTCATTTAAAATATTTTACTGAATAAAGGCTTTTAAGTGCATAACATTTCTCTTTACGTGCAAAGAAAATATTTTATCCAGTTGTAAAAGAAAAATTAAGGTTTTTTTTATTTATTTATTTTTTTTATTATTATTTACTAAATTATAAACATTTAATTGAATACTGTGCAAAGATAGACAGATCTACTACACTATTCTTTTCCTAGGCAGAACAACATCAGGTGCTGCTGGCACTGATTCTGAGTCAACTGCAAGTAGTGGGTCCTCAGTAATGTCTTCAACAGGTTTGTGAGTAGTTATCCTTTTTTTTTTTAATTAATTTATTTGCAAAACTCTTCATGCTCCGCATTGCATAAAATGAGGCTTACAGATGTAAAAGGTAACACAATTATATACTTAAAACAAAATTAAGAATACATTTAAGGTATCCGACTACGTTCGGAACCGTGATTTAGCAAAAGCGTATAAAAGAATAATATTT
>BMAV01005803.1:0-24719 GCA_019973955.1 Trichonephila inaurata madagascariensis | reverse complement strand
CTTGGTTTGCATTTTTTAAAACCCAAGTGTAAATAAAAAGAACATTTAACTCATTAACCAAATTTTTTCTATTATCCTCAATAAAAAACAAATACATGAAAAATGAAATTTTGGGTTTTTTTTAATATATTCGCTCGAACAAAAACAAACATTTATATGGATTGTTTTATGTTAAGTAAAAATATACGTACAAAAGAATGGGAAGGCCCTTTGTGGGCAGATTCACAGTTTTAATCTATGGAAACAATTTGAAATTGACCCTTGTTTAAAATTTTTTAGAACTACTGTTCCAAAAAATGGGGGTAAAGCCAAATATATATTTTTTTTTTTCATTCAAGACATAAATAATGAAAATAATGATGAAAAACATATTGCTAAATTTTGTGTAAATAATTTGTATTTGAGTGTTTAATCATTTATATTACTCTATGTTATATTTATTTCATTTTAAAAAATGTGCTATCAAGCAATGCCCCCCCTTACATTATAATGGCGATTAAATGAGAACTTGGCGAAATATTGGCGATAGACCCAAGGGGGCTTTTTTTTTGGCGACCAAGTTGGCGACTTTCCCATTTTTGGCCTTGGCGACCATGTTGGGAGTTGGGAACCCCTTTTGGAATCTTCTGAAAGTGGTAGATCTCCCACTGTGTCACGTTAATGACTGAGCTGTTATATTTCTGGAAGTTTCTACCCCCTATAAGTGATGCCTCCGGGAGGCGGGGGGTCTGGTTTAAACCACAAGAAAGGGGGATTGTTTTGATTAGCTCGGCTGTGCTTGTGAATAATCTTTACTATTTTTTAAACACTGTTTTGTGTTTGATTGCTGTTGGGTGTGAAGACGGATATTTACTCTTGAATATCGCTGCTGAACCTTATTTTAAAGGGTTGGATTTTTGATAATAAAATTTGATCGCTCTTAAAGAACTGTTTATTTTCGTGATTTGCATAAAATCCTCGAACCCTCGGATCTACGTAACAATATTTAAAATATGTATCGAATGAAGATCAAAATAAAAAAAATTACAGTACATATTTTTTATCATTTTAAATTAAGCAATAAATTGTTTAAAAAAAGAAAACTTTTCTAAAATAAATTTGCCGACAGATAAAGAAAATACTTTGCACGTTCCCTGAAATAAGAAAAATATGCGGGTGAAAAGAAATATGTGAAAACTGAAATAACTTTGGATGCGTATTTTTTTAAACAAAAATCGTTTTTGCTCTGACAAATGACTTTTCTACTTGCACAGACACGTAATATATAAACAAAAACTTTTCTATATACAAATACACACTATAAATATTCCAAAAGAATGTGAAAGATGAGAAATTTGTGGAAGAATTATATTTCAGAACAGAACAATTTTTTTTGTAGTGGTACTGTTAACTGCTAGACAGAAGAAATCTAAAAGAGTGAAATGACAAAGTTTATGAAAATTTATATCACATCTAGTTATGTAAGATTTCATATGGATTTTCGATCAATAATTCAACCGTAATTTCCCAATATCAATATATTACAGTGCTTCTTAAACTCTCAATATTTGCGACCCCAATATTCAATCATAATTTTCCTCCTCCCCCTTCCATACAATAAGAATGTTTTGAATCCAATAATACTATACTTTGACGCTAAAAATATTACACGACTTTAACGTTTTAAGAGCCATCGGCGTTTAAAATCTGACATAACATTACTCATCCGACAGTCGCCATATGAAATTAGATGACGAGTAGGGATTGCAATATCGAACGAAAAGTTCAATACCGGTATTCGGTACTTTTTAGATCTCAATACTGGGATACAGGTAGCGGAAATTTTAGAAAAAGAAAGAAAACACCGATGTCTCTTTGTTTTATTTCCCAGTTTTATTAGAGAGTGTAAATACAACAAAAATAATTTGTAACTTATAAATTGTAACAGCATATAAAGAATTAATTTGGCTTCAATAACTCCTTAGAATTTTTTTTTTTTTTACATTGTGCCACCATATTCTTTTCATCATATAAATAATGAAACCAAACCCAAGAATTATCAACTTATTTTTATGTTCTTTAGAGCGTTATTGTTTTTTATTATTATGTGGGTCATTATTTATGAGTATATATATATAATGGATCTGAAAAATATTTTGAATCCCAAAGTAATAAAATATGCAAATATAACGTAAATAACAAACTCACCAATTTAAAAAATATCAAAATATTACGCAATTTCTTCACAACAACAACCGTGTTTTCACAGATGTAATATCAGACTACGAATCCTGCGCGTGTGCAATTTTGCTCTGAGCTGTAATAGGATAGTTTTGTTCCGCCTCCTTGGATGATTCACATATTTTATCACTTCTCTTGATTGTACGATGCAGTCCACAATTAATTTCGCCCGTTCGGGTGACATAAAAACAAAAACGTATACGATTTTGCTATGTTGGCGATTCCTGGACATATAGTGGAGACTATTTAAAAAACTTCTAGTAAATACCAAAAGAATGGTATTTAAACTTGAGAATACCGGTATAACAAAATTGTATAAATGGCTCAAAGTACCAGTTTTCGGTATCCTGGTATACCGGTATTGCAATCCCTAGTGACAAGCTTCTAAAATCAAGCAGGGTCTGCGGTAGCCCAGTGGTCAGGGTATCGGATCATGGCAGGCATGTCATGAGTTCGAGCCCAGTACCACTAAAGACCCACTGTGTAGGGCAGTGATGCACGTTAAATCTGTCAAGAGTTGAAAAGTCCTCCCGTTAAAGTGGTGTGGTAGTTAGGAGAGAGGGGTGCCAGCTCAGGTGTCGTCCACGTCACTTGACCATGTTTCCTCAAAATTACTTGGTCCGCCAACGTCTGTGCTCTCGTGTATTTGAAATCGAAAGTACATGTTAATATTAACTAACTTACTAAAATCAAGCAAAGGAAAAAAATCTGTGTGTATGAAGATTTGTATTGAAAAAAAAATCGCCTACGACGTAACTCGTAAGTGGCACTCAGCACAGAAATCTTATTCAGTGACGCCCCAGGCTAAGAGTTTTCTCGAAATGTTTTTTTTTTAAATAAAAATTACTGTAAAATACTGCATTAAAATATTATATCATGGCTTAATATTGTTATATTTTGTAAGATATTATATTTTTCCTTAAAAGAAAACCTTGGCATCCAGGACAAGGGGCTCTAAATTTATCTGGCAATCAATGGGTTAAACCTCCCATATTATTTTTCCTTGAAACCTTCTTTGTATAACAATGAAAATGAATTCCATCCAAGCTGTTCTTCGCGAACATTTTCAAACCCCAAAACACTTTTTCACTACTTTAACAATCTTGATAAGTCTCTTCTCAAACAGACAACCTTCAACCAATTGACTTACCGAACAAAAGTAACTCTTATATTTGTTAATCGGCTTACGGTTTCCTTTTTCTATCACACGAAACAAAGAACCGCTATCGAATTTCTTTCCAATCTTAACTTCAAACAAGAGATAATTATTAGATCATTCTAGAACACCTTGGAACTTGCGTTATGTTCGAGTTGAAGTAGTTCAGCCTATACCAATACAATTCTCTACCGCAGTAGATCCTTCTTTTTTAAAAAGTATTATTATTTGTTACAAAAAAAATGTTTTTTATGGCAAAATACTTTTATTTTTCAAAGCAAAAAATAACAAAGATATTTACCGGAAGCTCTAAATAAATAGTTACTGAAAAAGTAAAAAATAACTAAATAAATAAATAAAAAGTGCATTTACAACTCATTTTTAAAATATATATACGAGGGTAAGTCGGAAAATAAGTTTCCGTCGATCGTGGTCAGGAGCGTGCAGCAGAAGGTCACATACAGTCGAGACAGATAAGACATAACTCTATTTTTCCCCACAATATGCTACAGTGTACATTGAGACATACATATACCGCTAGATGTTCACAAAGCCTCCAGCGAAAACCAGGGCCTTTACGGAAATACGCGTTTAACGGCTTGTTTGACTTCAGACAGCCCAAAAGCCCTTTCAGGCAAAATCTCCTCTCCAAAGTCAGAAACAGATGAAAGTCACTTGGTGCGAGATCGACTGTATGGCGGATGGTATTTCCAACCAAGAGCTGTAATATGGTTTTACGCTTGCCGCTGAATGTGGCCCCTTTGTCATCCGCAACACCAGATATGGTGTGCTGATAGGTCACTTTTTCGGAATCCATGTGCTTGATCGTGGTCGACCTCTATCCAATTGTGTATTGGTGTCTTGCATGTTCATCTGCTGTGTCGTCTTTCACCCATAGCCGCCAAAAAATTCTTCCGTATGCAAAACTCTGAGATTTTCATGAAGGGATATTTGAAGCATCACGTGGAATGACAAATATTTCAATGTACATGGTACTTATGTGGAAAAATAAAGTTATGCCTTACCTTTAATGTCCTATTCTATATTTTGACTTTCATACACAACTCTGACCATACTCGACAGGAGAAACTTATTTTCTGACTCGCCCTCATATTAAAAATATCCTGACAAACTTCTATTTCTAATTTGTAGAATATGTTATTACTTATTGTTAAATTTATTTACTAAGGAGATTTCAATCAATTTTATCTTAAAATTGCATTATACTAAAAAAGAATGTAAATGTGTTATAGGCGAAAAGGTTACAAAATTTCGAGCCGTAAATTAATATTATGATCTACATAAGGCTTAAAATTTCTTTTTTCGCATTTTAAGCCACGTTTAATTAACGTTTAATTGTGAAAATACTCTACGTGAGAGTATTATGAAAGAATTTCTAATAAATCTTATTGAAAGTCATTACTGACTCAACATTTTCTTCTTTAATCCATACTTATAACTATTAAATAAAAAAGGTAACATTTTGTGTTTGTCTCAATGAGCGTTTTTTGCGCCGTAATCAAAATGTCTAACGAAGACTTTTCACTGTGACGAAAGAAAGCTGAAAACTCAAGAATCATCAGGAAAATTATTGCTTGAAAAAATATATGTAGCTGTAATTTTATTAGTGGTATTGATGACCTTGGAAAACAGCAAATCATTAATTTTTAAAAATTCAAACATGTTCGTCAATTACTGACTAAAATTAAAAACTGAAAATTGAAAACTTCACTTAATACATTTTAAAATAATAAATTGTGTGCAAGCTGTAACTCATTACGTTTTTACATGAAGGAGTACAACAACATATAATATTTTGTTTCTGCATTATAAATCATTAACACAGAAATGATATTTATAAAAATTTGCATATGCATTTATAATACTTCAATGAATCCGAGTTAGAATTATATCCGTAACGAAACATTTTCAACTTTTAAAAAAAAATAATAACAATTTTAATTCCAACAAAAAAGCAAAGTACAAACTCAAATTCTTAAAAATAAACCTTTTTTTTTTTTTTTTTTTAAGCATTTATAATTAAGATGCTAACTAGGTATAAACATTCATACTCCGTCTTTATGTTTAAATTTTTTAAAAAAATATTCAAATATATACATTTTTTTGATTTTAAGCATTTTTTTTTCAAATTTTTGTAATGGATACATAAGACAATAATAATACATTAATCCAATTATAAATAAAAATAAAATTAAGAAGGTTAGCGAAGTAGCGAAATAGTAAAATAAAATTAAACTAACATTGCTAACTTCCTTTTAATTTAAATAATAGAAAAATTTCAGAAAACTAAAATGTATGAGTTACAATATTTGTTATCCATTATATGAATGTTCTTAAATTAATACATATTTCTATACATTATGAATAAACATGAATTCTTTATAAATTTCGGTAAATTTAGCACTAATTTTAATGTATATTGGAGAAATATTATATCATGGGAATTTTGAGTCTAGTGTGTATATACTTAAATTTTTTTTAACTGAGTACGGGGAAGGACAATCTTATTTGTATTAAATAATATTAGCATATATTTGCATATCAAGCAAAATAATTTCTAACAGGAAGGGAATGTTGATTTTATAAAGTATAAAAAAAAGTGTAACAAATATTATTTTACTCAAAATATTAATAAAATATTTTTTTCCTGCATTTCTAAATTTATTATCCTCAGTAATATGTCAATGCAATACAAATCATTACTAAGCAGTTTTTATCATTTTAAAAATAAATACGGAGAACTTGCTACGTCACTTAATTTTGATAAATAGAATAAAATTATTTCAGTTTAAATAAAATATGTTTTGATCAATATTATGCATTTAAATAAAATAAAATAAAAATGAATACTACTGTATGAATATTACACATAGTTTTAAAAACAGTTTAAGCAATGAATAAGCAAATTATTTTTTATTAAATTAAAAATAGTTGTTACTTGTTTTTCTTCAGTAATAGTTATTATCCAGCTATGAGTAAATAAATATATTTCTTTAATATATAACATAATCAAGATAATCAACTAATTGAGAACTTTAAATATTAACACTCAGTTATTAATAGGCTTCATTAATGAGTTTCTTTTTTGGATTTTCTGTGCTCTGGTATGAGTAAGTTTTATTATATAGCCAGTAATGTGTAAATGCAGTAAATTATTCTTATATAATCCACGTCACTTTCAAACATTCAATATTTGCGACCCAATATTCAATCATCAGTAAAACTTCTTCAGCCTGCCTTCTCCATATAGGTAAACAAAAGTATTGAATGCGATATACTTTGAAGCTAAAGCTGCAATACGACTTTATCATTTTAAGTGCAACTGGCCCATATAAACGTCTCGCTCAGCCAAAGCGTTAATTCTCCAGGACGTATTTATACGTCTTTCCGAAATACGATTATTTATTTATTTTTTGTACACAGCTATCCAAAACATTGTTCCGAAGACTTTGGAATGCAATAAAAGAACTTTTACAGTGTTTGCGAAGGGTTTATTTATTTCAGAGAATTTCCTTATATATTCCTTTGCTTTCCCTCCTCCCCCATTGCATCACATACGGGTGCCTACGACGAAAACGGTGCATTGGGTGGCGAATCGCGTAACATTTAACCGGTAGCTAAGGGATTATTTATAAACCGTACAAAAAAAATTATCAAGATAAGTGTTAGTTTTTGTATATAATTTTATATATGACAAGACCATAAGGTCACTGGTAATTATTTAACGTTCTTAACTTAATATTGTTAAATGAATTGTAAAATATATTGTGCAGTACTGATACATTTATAAGTGTTTTATCTCAGTGTACATGTTAATTTTATATTTTATTTGTCAGAATGTGTTTCTTTTAGTTTACTTTCAGTAAGATTATAATTTTTTAAAATAATGTTTTGTTTTCGACATTTCAATATATGCTTGCTCCCCTCGTAGAGTTGTCACGCCCTCTAGGGAGGGGTGCCCCACAGTTTGAGAAACGCTGGACTGAAATAATAAAAAAAAACTTATTTATGATAAAATATAAAAGAAAATTTAGAATGAACAAGAAAGTCGAAATCTTTACGTGGTTATAGCTCTAAGACAATAAAAATATCAAAACTGAATGGGAAAGCCAAAATATTTAAGTTATATATTGTATTATGTAAATTATGATTTGAGTTGTAAAGTATTTTTAAGTATAAAAAGACTCTTAGGAAAAAAGAAAGGAAAAAGACAAGTAATTGCTGAAAAGATCTGAATGGGGCTGTTTTTGTTAGACTTATATATAAAAGGTATAGAATATATGATTGAAAAAAAAAAGACATAATCAATTGGTTTAAAATATCAAATTAAACCGGTCAGCCAAACTTTGAACATTTTTGTAATAGGCCACTTTACCCCTTGCTAATTTTATTGAGAAAATTATTGGATTTATAATCAGTTTTACATTTTTATTCCTTATGATAAGGGTAAAAAACAAATCATATGTTTTTATAGAAACAACTATGAGTAAATTAAATGCTTCATTAAATTTCAGCACTATTTTATTTGTAAATTCAAGTATATATAAACGAAAAAAATCAGTAGTATATTATTAGTTCAATACCTTTTCTTTTTTGCCCAAAGATACTTTTGATTACATCCATGGGGTGAATCTTTTCACTGACTAGAAATTCACATTAGATTTCTTATAACATATAATAAGGGCTTGATAAAAATAATCTGTTCAAAAAATTTGTGATCACTCCAATTAACTTAAAAAAAATATCTTCAAGAATCAAATTTAAAAAGTAAAAACACGTATCAACTGGAAAATTAGTTTTCATTAAATTTCTTTTAATATATTATGATTTTGATCATTGGAATATTAAATTCTGCCTTACTCATTACCACAATATTTACTATTTTGATTATTTATACGGCGATATATATCATTTTTTAGCATCTTCTAAGCTCATTTTCTGGTATTCATTTGATTACAAAGAAGCTAAGAACAGTTTTAGAGGACAGGATGTTCCATTTGGCCATTCATGACGTAATAAAGCAGTATATCTTTATCTATGTCCTGATAGCATATTCATTTTAATATAATTAAAATGGATCATAATTGCTAATAATATGAGATCATTTTATACAATAATTTCATAAGATTTTAATTAGTTTTAGTTATAACTAGTTTTATACAGTACAGCATCCCAGAAAACTTTTGAAATAATCATGCTCTAGAGAGGGATATAATATGAGAAGGGGAAACATGCGAAGTCTATATAACACAGAATTTATGCAGTTTCCTACAGAGATAATCGAGACTAATTTATCTTATATTAGACGTCATGAAATTAAGTATTAAAATTGTAACAGACTATCATAAGCATTCTATTAACTATGACCTCTGGGACTACTTTATTGAAATGTTTGATATCAGAACCTCGCCTTCTGAAAGAATTAGTGAGATAGGCAATTCATTATTACTACTGAAACAGAAATATAATGAATGAGAGCAGAGATGAATAGATGAAAGATAAGGAAGTTAGACGGATTTATGGAAGTATTACTGAGGTGAGAAAAACTTAGCACAGTGCTTCTCAAACTTTCAACACTTGTGACCCAATATTCAAACACGCCTTTCATCGCGTCCCCTTCTCCAATAACAATGTATTAAACTCAATAATACTACACTTTGAGGCTAAAGCTACAATGTGACTTTAACCTCTTAAGTACCACCGACGTATATAAACGTCTCACTCAGGCAATGCGTTAATTACTCCGGACGTATATATATATATATATAGTATATAAATACGATATTTTCTATAACTGTATATATAATAAATATAACTTTAAATAATAAGAATATATAGTTAATTACTTATTAAAGATTTTACTTATATATATTTTCTACATATATATATACATACGTCTTTCCAGGTAACGAATTTTCTATCAAAATTAATTAAAAACTATCAAATGAACAAGAAAGGTTCTTTTTCAAGTTCGATTTAGGATTACAAATCATTCCAGAAGAAATTTGGCTTAAATAATATTGTTTTTTCTTTCATCTATGCACCCCGTAATTGTATATGTTTTAAAGGTGGATTAGGGAAGTGTAATTTTTTAATCAGTATTTTGTTGTTAATTAACTATGCAATAAAAGATAAGTGTTTTTGTTTTCAAATATTTTATATATGAACAAACCCTAGGGTACGATAATTAGAATTTGGCTTAATATTTAAATGCATTATATAATTAGTTTACATTAAGTTACAGTAATGATTTTTATATGTTTAATTAGTGAAAAATGTGTATTTTTTTTTTCAAGCTTCAGGGGGAACTGTTATTTTGTTTTTTTGCTTTCTTTAGTAAATAATAATTACTTCATTTAACGACTTTTAAAATTTGCATCCCCTTCCCCGCGTTATCATGCAGCCCTTTTTAAGGGGCACCCTACAAAATTTTGGGAAAAATCCTGACTTAAATTCAAGTTTTAAACCAGAGTTATCTATTGAATCGGATTCCATTAAAATTACATTAAAAGCATCTTTTCATATATGGGTCCTTCAATTTCTGCAAAATGCTTGTCTGTAGCTTTTTTTTATTTCGGAGAGACCTATGAATAACTAGTGTTGAAGACCTCGACTTCATTTCTGCTATTTTTATTCGCACATTGTCACCCTTAAAAATAAAGCAAGAAAAAGTAGCTTCATTTACAACAGACATTGAATTATATTTAGCCCATCACCCATTCCGTTATCATTGTAGCCTCATTTATAGCACACACACAATATCAAGTATTGCTTTGAAACATCCTGATCACTTAGGTCAATTTTTCAAAACCATACGATTGGATGGCTCATTTGGATTCATAGTTTCTTCAGCATTTTTTTCCAGTAGTTAAGGTGAAGATAACTCTGCAAGTATTGGTTTTATTGATTCACAACTTAGCTCAATACTTTTAAGTTTTTACGAAGTAGTTTAAGTGGGTCTTGCTCTCTGGGAATTGTACTACGTGGTAGAACCAAACGGGCAAAAGCAATGCATTGGTTCTCTATCCGTTGACTGGAAACAGCAATAAATATAGCTTTGGTCCGACATACGTTATCTACTAAAGTTATTCTCTCGTATAACATTCTAATAGTTTAATTGTAAACTTGTCTATCAATTTATTTGTGAGACTCTTTCTTGACTTGTACTTCCCCCATCTAATAACATCCTATCATAATTGATATATGGTCGAAGTAGATTATTGGTCATGGTCACAAACTCGCGGCTATCGTGTCATGAATTCGAGCCTTAGACTACTGAAGAACCGTCATTTAAAGGGGCTCATGCACATTGGCGGGCCTTGTTAGTTTGAAGGAAGGGTTTCTACTCAGGTGTTGTTCTGTTCACTTGACCTTGTCCTCGGGTTGGTTATAGTGCGAAGTTAATAAACAATTTCACTAAGATTCACATACTTCACACTACTGGCCATTAAAATTGCTACACAAAGAAGGCGACGTACAAAAAGACGTGAAAATACAATGACCGGAAGATGGTGCTGTGATGTGCAAATGATTAACTTTTCAGCGTATTAAGACAAAGTGGTAGCTCAGGTAGCGAGACCTACGATGTGTTTAAATGAAGAAATTGTTCAGCCGGTTTCTCATACACAAAATGCATTTTAACGCTTTTGCCCAGTGAAAAGTTGTTGTGATGCCTTGCGAAAGAAGCAGAAATGTGTAATAGCACATTTCTGACTTTGATAAAGGTCGAATTGTAGCGTATCGCAATTGCGGTTTATCGTATCACAGTATTGCTGCTAGCGTTGGTCGAGATCTAAGGACTGTTAGCCGAATATGGAATAGAAGGGTTCGGGGCATTAATACGGAACGCCCTTCTGAATTTCTACTTCCCCCGTATCACTATCAGTGAGAAGACAGGTATGCTACCCTCATGGTCTCAATGGATCATGCCGCCACGTGACGAGCCTTGAGGCGTGAATTGGGGTCATTCGCAAGAAAAAAAAGTGTCTGCATGAACAGTTCGACAACATTTGCTGCAGTATGGACTCTCAGCTCGGAGATCATGGCTTCTGTTACCCTTGACGCTGCATCACAGACAGGATCGTCTTTACTGATATGATCATCTGCGAACCTGGTGCTCGAATGGCGAGATCTCCTTTTTTCAGATGAATCCAGGGTCTGTTAACAGCATCAAGATTGTTGCATCCATGATCGGTGGCATCGTGGTGAACGCACATAGGCAACGGGCATTCGTCAGCGTCATTCTGGCCGATCACCAGGGGAATGGGGGTGAAACCTATACACGCCCCGGTCACCTTTTGTTCGAATTGACGGCTTTTAAAACGGGCACCCCTTTTTTTTGGGGTGTTACGACCCGTGGCTCTACCCTTTATTCGAGCCCTACGAAACCCAACGTTTCAGCAGGATAATGCACGACCGCGTGTTGCTGGTATTGTACGGACCTTCCTTGATACGAGAAATGTTTGACTGTTTCCCCCCCGCACATCCCACCAGATCTTTTCGCCAATAAAAAAACGTAAATTTTTTGGCTGCTCCCACGCCTCCCCCAAACCCAAAACTACGGTTGATGAATTGCTTTTCGTGTTGAAGCGATGGTCATCTGTACCGTACATGCCATCCAATTTTTTTTGAGTCAATGCCCGGGTATAAAGTGCCGTTATTCCCGCAATAGGTAGTTGTTTTGGAATTAATTTTTCAGGATTTTAACCCCCAAAATTTTTTTTAAAAAAATTTAATTACTTATTATTTCTAGTATAATGTCCTATTCCAATAAATATCATCTTCTTATCTGAATTTCTTCCTGGTGTAGCAATTTTAATGGCCAGTACTATAGCTTACGAAGCCTGGCATTCATGCGTTTTGATCATGATGCATATATAGTGGATGAAGGGATGTATTGATGACAGTTGTGTGTGTTAACTTTTATAGATTGTTTATAGAACAATACAATACAGCTCAAGAAATATTTTCGAGTGATTTGTTCACACACACATGGCATTTTAAGAGAAAATCATTTCTGTTAATAATATTTATTTTTGTACAGGGAATAATAATTGTCAGATGTGGACATTTTGACCTTTAAAATGAATTTTGAATGACAAACTCTTTCTTAAGACTATATTTGAAAGGTATATATCTTTTGAAGTGCTAAGGTAAAAATTACTTTAAATCTAAGCAGATTATAATATTCGCTAAATCATTTGTCACTTAATTAGACAAATTCTTTTTCGTTTTCAATTCCAGCCATTTAACTAGCTTTCTGTTCTTTAGAAATGAAGCAAGCAAGGTAATTGATTGAATAAGGCTTTTCTAAAAGACAAATAAAACTTGTGATGGATTTCTGTCTACCTCTTCAATCAATTCCTCGACAATCAAAAGAAGGAAGTTCATAACGACAACTTTCTTTTTCTTTCTGATTATTCTGGAGAAACTACTGGGTTATATTTCTGTGTCTCTTTTTTCGGTAGAGATTGATCACGTGTTTCTATCTTTATATCGAATCCTTCCCGTCATCTTCTGCTACAGCAAATGACCTGACCTTATTTTGTGTTATTCTAACATTCTTTCTGCGGCTTCCGAATGTATGACAAATTCTATTTTTCTGTTCTTTTTGGTATAAAGAAATATCAAGTTATGCATATTGTTTCTATATATAATACAGATACCCTCCACGTAAAATTAAATTCGTACAAATTTATTTCAGCTTACAACGTTAATATAAAATTAAATCAAAACCGAAATCCTTCCCAAAATTACGACAAATCTTTTGGAAAAAATATTTTCCAAAACAACTTGTAACTAACAGCAAAATTATTACAGTATGTACTAGCTGTAGTTAAACTATAATAACTTAGTTTGAAATGTAATTATCAGAGCTACATATTTCAACAGCTAACCTGGTGTTGCTAGCTCTTTGGTTTTAATTGGTCGTCTCTTCTTAGCCACACAATTGCCCGAAAGTTCAAATCGTTCTTTAGAACAACAACTGAAGTTGGTAACACACATTTTTTTTTTTTTTTTTAATATGTATATGCTAGTATATTAAACTAAATAGTAGAAAAATCTGAGAAAGGATACACAAATTTATGAGTAAGGGGAATCCTTTTAACCATAATTACTATTTGAATCTGAAATGGATTTGACAAATAATAATCGTACACAAGGCTCAAGAAATTTCGCCTCTATTTCAAGTGTGAAGTGGTCTACTGTCCTAGTAATGAGTATAGAAGAAGGAACCTTTTTTGGAGAATTTGTTTTATATAGAAAAAAAGGTCAATGATTTTGAAATAAGGTTTGACGGGGCTTTACGAGAGAGAGAGTCTTTCTACTAATAGTCCTCTTGGAGAATCTTTGGGCCAGCAATCGCGTTATTTCACAGCCATCCCTTTCAAGAAGAAACCATGATATGCAGTTTTAGTTTGGGTGTATATTTTAAAGGAAGGGGGAAATAAATTTTTTATTTAAACTTATTCAGAAAAAAATTGGTTTTTTCCTATGCCAAAATGGAGAAACAAGTCGTAGTGTTGAAAAAGGCTGAGATAGATTAAATATTAACGTCGAACTGTTCAGCTAAAAGAGGGTTTTTTGGGACGGACCGAATGTTGAACCAGGGAAGTGATTTGACGACACCTGAGCAGGCACCTTTTCCAAACCCTACCACACCACACCACACCAACGGGGGGACTTTTAGCCTCGACAGATTTATCGTGCATCGCTCCCCTTTTAAGCAGGGGTTCTTTAGTGGTACGGGGTTGAATTTCAGACAAAGGCAAGCCATGATCCGATACCTTTTTACCACTGGCTACCGCAAACACAGTTTTGGGGTAAGGAGTCAGGTCTAAAGCAGGGTGGGGAAAAACCAAAAGGTCCACTTTACAATTATCATGGCATTCGGCCCAATTCCCAAATTTTGTCAATTTTTGAATGAACTTAAAAACCTGGTAATAGATCTTTTTTTGGGACGAAATCTCCAAATTTTAAAATTAAAGAATTACGAAAAAATTTGAAAAAAAAATTCTAAAGGAAATTTGCAGTTTTTTGTAAATTATTGAAGCCATAGCGGGATATATTTAATTGTTGAAGAGAAAAATTGCATATGTGTTCAGCTTTTCCGCATTTAGTTCTGTAAATCTAACAAGGGGGGGAGACAAGGAAATTTCATTTGGGATCGATTTTTGGGGGTAATAGTAGTACTTTTTTTAGGGTGTTCACCTCTCAATGTAAATTCCGCCAAATAGTCAATTGGGGAAAAACCCCTTCCAAATTCATGCTTAGTTTTTTATAAAATTTAAAATTTTTTAATTTTTCCCAACGAGTTCGTGGGCTTATTGGTAAATCCCTGTTTTATCCCCGGGAAGGTTAGGTTCGATTCCACGCAATAAGTTTTTTCTTCAATTCTTTTAAATTAATTTTTTAAAATTAAAAAAAATTTTTTTTATGAAAGGTTTTTTAAATATTAAATTATATTTTATGAAATTTTTTGTTTTTTTATAAAGTAAAAAAATTAAATTAATTTATTACTTCAATTATTTATTTAAAAAATTATTTAAAATTTTATTATTTTTTTAAAAAATATTTAAAATTATTATTAATTAAAATATTTAAAATAATTTTTAAAATAAAAATTATTAATAATTAAAATTTTTTAAATTTAAATTTATTATTTATTATAATTAATATTTTTTATTATTAAGAGTTATTATTAATAAAAATATAAATTTTTTATTAAAATTTTTTCTTTAAATTTTAATTTTTTAAAATTTTTCATTTATTATTAAAATTTTCTATTAATTTATTTTTAAAAATTTAAATTTATTAATTTATTTTTAAAAATTTATTATTAATTATTATTAAAATTATTATTAATTATTATTAAAATTATTATTAATTTTTTTTAAAAAATTTAAATTTAAAAAAATTTTTAAAATTATTTTAAATAAACTTATTAAAATTATTTTAATAAATTTATTAAACTTAAAAAAATTTATTTGAAAAGGATTTTTTAAATATTTTATAAAAATTATAAAAAAATTTAAATTTAAATAAAAAGACATTTTATTATATTAACTAAAAAAATAATTTTTTTAATAACAAAAAATTTTTTTATGAATTATTTTATGTTAATATAAATATTTTATTTATAGTATATTGTATTTCATATTATAAAAAATATTTGTAACTATTTTTTATAAAAATATCATTTAATATTTATTATATATTTTTTTATAAATATTGTTTATCAATATAAAAAAAAATTTATAAAATTTAATATAAATATTTATAAATAATTACAGTAATTTTTTTACTTTATAAAATACAAAATAATTACATAAAAAATATCTCATTTAATATATAATAAACCTTTCATAAATAAATTTATTTAATTTTATAAAAATAATAATAAAAAGAATTGAAAAAAAAATTTTCAAGGGAATCAAACTTCCCCCCCTCCGGCATAATAAGCAAAAAGATTCAAATTTAATCAGGGACTTTTTTCGTATTTTTTAAAATTTTTTAATCCCTCTCACTATTTTTTTCAGAATAAATTTGAATTTTGGGAAAAGTACCGTCATTGATATAGTAACCTTTTTTATGACCCATTTCATACCCTTTTCACTTTTTTAAGTGTCAAGGGAAAGTATGAAATAATTCCCCTCATTTCCCCTACTTTGCTCGAAAAAGTCCGGATTCTATAGATGCCGGCATTTCAAACTTTCCCGGGAAAAAAAATATAAAAGTTTGGGGGTTTTAAAAATCGGGAAATTTGGGAAGGGGAAAAGGGGGCGGAGTCGAGGAAAGAGTTGATACGGAAGAACCAGAATTTCACCACGTGGCTAAAGGACGTACTTTAACTAATAGAATAAAAATAGGGAAATTAGGATTATATTAAAAATACCCCTTGGGTTAAAGTTAAGCTATTCGGGTTTCATACGCTTATTCCCTAGGGTTTGAACCTATATCACTTCCCCTTTTTAGTTTGCTTGTCTTGGGAAAAATTATCTTTGGGAAAATAAATTGAGTTATCATGGTTACTGGGCATTTTATCTTTTCCTCCTACGGTTTTGGTCGATTTGGGTCGGGTGCGCAAAAATTTTCCGGGGCTGCGACCCCTTTTTTAGAGAGAAAAAATTTTTGGCCCCTTAAAAAAAAATTTCCCCAAATACCCCCAAATAGGGAATTTTTTTTTTTGTTTTATCGAATAAAAAAAAAATCATTTCTGACACATATTAATATTATTTATAATTTAAAAAAAAATATTTTTGTATAACATTAAAAAAGTAAATTGCCTTTAATTAGATGTATGTCGAAGTTTTTATTATCTCATCGATGTTCGGGGATGTTGTTAATTGAATTCGCATATCATCTTCAGGGTTCAAAAAGAGAGCGGTTTTTTATTTTATTTGAAAAAAGTTTGCTAAATCCAGTTTCCCCATAAATGTTTATGCAAATTGTATTAGTAACTAGGCATTCTGATGAACGGATATTGCTTTTTCCAAGGATAGCCAAAAATTTTTTTGGGAAGGTAAATCTAAATTGATTTCGAAGAGAAAAATCGCTAATCAAATCTATCAATTTCCTCTTTTCTCACTAATTTGAAGATTTGAACTGCATATGCCCTAGGAAAAAGGATCACGAATCCAACCAAGATCATTTACAGGGAAAAACCTCGAATCTTCTCGAAAAATTTTCTTTTTAAATTTTCAAAAGTATTGGAAATGATGTTTTTTAAATTAAAAATATCTATATTATTTTCCCGATAAAATCAAAAAAAGGGCCCTGTCGGGGTTATTTTTATTCCCGTTTTTTTTCCAGAGCTTGCCTTTTTTTTGTGCCTTAAATTTTTGGCTGAAATTTATGTTTAATTTCACCCTGCAAAACCCAAAATTTAAATCGTTAAGTTTTTTTGAAAATATCCAAATAGCTCACTTTTCCCAGTCAAAAATTCATTGATATAATAACTTGCCAATCTATGCTTTTTGCCAAAAACATGTACACTTCATTTCTCAAATCAAATATCCGTCGTAGTATTTTCCCCTTAAAAAGCCATCTGACTTCGGTGTAACAGTAATCTCTTCGTTTAGCCCATCCATTGCAAAGCATTGAAAAAAAACGGCTGTTAAGACTGTTCCATTTTAAAAGTAGTTAATTGGGAAATAACAGCATCTTGTAATACGTTTGCAAAATTTTATCCATATCTTTTGGCAACAAGAGCTTGCTTTGAGAATTCCCGGGAGGATTAAATAACCCAAAGAGGGGAAAACCCCTTTTTTGGGTTTTTCCCCCTTGGGGCCCTTTTTTCGATCCTGTTAATTTCTTCAAAGAATTTTCGACAAACCGCAACACAGTTTGCCTTTGGTAAGGACCCTTTTCTTCCCAAAAAATTCATTTATTTCTCAAAATTTTTTTCCAGTTGTTTTTTCCTTTCCCCAAAATTTTTTCAACATAAAAAAGTTTCTTTTTATCTTCCCCCTTTTTTAAAAATAAATCTAACGTAAATAAAAGGTGACATTTCAGTTAAAATCGGTGTTTTCCCGTTGAAAGAAAATGAAAATGAAATTTTTTTATGCCCTTTTTTGATTTGGGCTGAATTTTTCGGAAAACCCCCGAGACACGGGTTTTTTATATTGTTTTTTTGTTCATTTCCATGGGTTTTTCGTCATGATAATTGATGTTATTTTATTTCTGGGGGGGGAAAGGGTGGGATTCTTTCCCAAATTTTATGGGGTTTATTTTTTTCCTTTTGATAAGAAAAATTTAAAGAAGTCCAAAAATTTTTGAGGTATTGTAAACCCCCTTTTTTTTTGCACTTTTAATTTTTTGATTTTCAGCCCCGGGGCCTTTTAAAAATCCCTTGGTTTTTTTTTGGAAGTTTTTTGAAACTCTACATGGTTTTAATTTAGTTTGGTTTTTGCTCTATTTTAATTTTTTTATTGAAATGAAAATATCGGGCGTTTTCACTAACAAACAAAATGTAAAACCATAATTTTAATTTAAAATTTCCCCATTGTATTTTTATTTTTAGTTCAGAATTTTAAAACCTTTATCAGTATTTTTTCGTTTGTTAGCTGAAGATGACCGGGCATATTACCCATTTATCCATTATGTAATTTGGAAATTTTTTGGGAAAAAAGATAAAAAAAAAATTTTCATTTTGTTTTTTGGGGAAAATTTAAAAATTTTTAAAAGAGATCTTTCTTAAAAATAAATCTACCTGATAACAAAGGAACAAAGCCCCCTAAAATATAAAAAAAATAATTTCCAATAAATGATAAAAACCCTTTAAGGAGAAACCAAAAAAATTGCAGGGGGCCCCGCTACATACTACAACTTTAATGAAAAAGCGCAAAAACATTCAAAGGGTAATTTTTGGGCGGGTTTTTCCGGGGTTTACACGCATGTTTTACAAAAATGGCCCCACAGCCCTTTCGGGTCACCACTCCAACCCCCCGTGGGGTGTCATGGACCGTTCGAAAAGAATAAAATCATTAAAAAAGGCGCTTTTCAGTAAAATTTGGGGAAATTTCTCAAGAAAGGGGCCTACCGAAAACCCTTTTGTTTTTTCCCCTTTTTACATACATTACGCATTACGATCAAAGAAAGAACGAACAGCAGGAAATTCAATTTAAAAACAGTAAGTGACGGCGTTTCAATCTTTATATGTACACTGTATGGTATGCAGCATGGTATGCAGCATAATGCATTTCATAAAAATTTGGCGACCCCAAAAAAACTTCTGGCGACCCCTAGTTTGCGCACCTCTGGATTAGATGACGAGACGGCTTCCCCGGGTAAGGCAAAGGGACTGTAGATATCATTTGAGAGTCTCTACATTTTGATCATGTAGATTTAGCCAAGTTTTAAAGCAGTGAATTGTGTGGACATAGGCGTTACTATTTTGTAACAGAAGACGTTCTCCAAGGAACGAAGTTTAAAGCAAAAGGTGAAAATGCTTGGTAATGATCTTTCTTCTTAAGACTAATAGTGCCCCAAGCTAAACATTTATATTGTGTGAGCCTTACACCAGTGTTTCCCAAATTGTGGGGCATGCCCACCTAGGGGGGCATGATAACCCTACACAGGGGGAGCGAGTTTATCGAAAAGTCATAAATAAAAGATTATTTAAAAAATATTAATAATTTACTGAAAGAAAGCAAACCAAAATTCATTCTGACATAATACAAAATAAGATACACGTTTATACTGATATATAATACACTAATAAATGTATCAGTACTGCATTAAGTGTTTCATAATTAATTTAACAGTACTAAGTTAAGAACACAAGTTTAACAATTACCAGTGACTCTATGGCAGTGCTTCTCCAACTTTCAATGTTTGCGACCCAATTTTCAATCATAATTTTCATCACGCTCCCCTTCACACAATTACAATGACGTTAAACCTACAATACGATTTTTTAATCATAAACCGTAAAAATTATCAAGATAAGTATTAAATTTTGTATATGACAAGCCTACGTGAATCACTAGTAATTATTAAAGTGTTTCGTCACTTAGTATTGGGAGATTCATTATCAAATACATTGTGTTGTAGTGATACATGTATAAGTATATTATATAAGTGTAAATGTTTTTTTTTATGCTCGAATTTATATCTATATTTTTTTGCTTCCATTCAGTAAGTTTGTACTTTTTTTAAATTATTTATTTTTGACTTTTTGATGTGCTCACTCCCCCCTCGTAGTGGCATGACGCCCCCTAGGGAGGCGCACCCCACAGTTTGAGAAACACTGCTCTATGGGTATGTCATAAAATTATATACAATTTGTAATGCTTATCTTGATAATTTGCACAGTTTACAATTAAAGTCGTCTGTAGCTTTAGGTCAAATTACATTATTAATGAATTCAATACATTGCTTTTGGGTTTGGGGGGTTTGCCTTAAAAATTTTCCCGGAACTTGGGTCGCAAGAAGGGTTTGAAAGCATTGCCTTCACAAATACAGACCTTCCCAAAAGCCGGGGAATGGGGAAACAGAGAAATAAAATTCTACGATCAGCATAAACAAGACAAACACTTTGTCTGAGGGTCAAAAGTGATGATTCGTCACACTTAATGAGTTTTATTCTTATTTTTGTTGAATTTGGTATTGGTGATTTCGGAACCACTGTCGGCCCTTCATAGCATTCCGATGCAAAAATGCGCCTCGTGGCTATGCGCCGAATTAGCAGAATGCGGTTTGTTTAAAAAGTTTGTGGATATAGAGTTCTGGAGTTGGGTTCTTATTTCGCAAGTAACTGTGATAATGTATTCTTGTGTTATTAGGTGACTATCCTCTTCGACTTTTGTTTATCAAATTGGTCAATTTCAGCTTTCGCAAAGATCTCTTATTGCATTACAGTGTGATGCAAGTTAAAGTAAAATCTAATCAAATCGACTTTCACACATTGTTCTGCTTTGACGAATACAACTTTCACACATTTGTGAAGATTATCATAACCCTTGATGTAATCGTTCTAAGCTCATTCGCAAGTTTGGCTGTTCTCAACTAGGTAGCTTCATTAAGGTGAGCTCCAACGAACATCTTTGCTAATTGAACACAATAACATTTTGCTGGAAAAATAACTTTCTCACATAAATGCAGCATCACCGAATTCTTGACTGATATATTTCCCTTCATCACTAGATGATAGATTATTGTGATATTATTGTGATATGTGTATATATACTTCGTAGCTATAATTCTAAATAGGTAAAGCATAAATAGAAGTACAACTGCACAATATAGGTAAGAATAAAAAGTAATAATAGTACAATAGAAAATACTTAGCCTCAAGAACTAAGATTGTAGGTTTAATATGCTTGACTACAAGGACTTAGGGAATGGAAATAGGAGCATGAATATGCCATTATTAGAAGATTAAATTACACTACTGCTATTTTCAAGTAAAATTATAACAAGGAAAATTAACAAAAACTACCTACTCTTAACGTAGAAAAATTAAAAATATTTGTGTGTAGAATGTTGTTAAAACTATTAAACATACCCCATAACACATCGTCATTTTAATCTTCCCGCCAACACATAACGATCTATTTATCATATCATATATAATCACTCAGCATACAAGATTCTTTTGGTCCCACTGATACAGTCCATTACTATAATATCATATTATTCATATTTTACGAAGCAGATACAGTATATTATTAGTTTGGTAAGGACAATGATTTTTAAAAAAATAATGCTTCACTTAAAATATAAATACAAATGTCAAAGCTGGTAACTCACAATCCTTAATTTCAAAATCATACTATGTGAAGATCCTTGATATCTATTACAACAATCTTCATTGTTGTAATGTGTAACAATCTTCATTGTTGTGATATGCAACAATCTTCATTGTTGTAATGAACAACAATCTAAATTGTTACTCACAATGACCATCAACTTTAGTTTCTAGTACGTTCAGGTGAAAAACATAAGAATTTGACGATAGATCTATTTTTAAACCTCAGTCGAGTAATGAAAATGATATATAACTACCTTCCATCTATTAACTTCTTTATCGCAACACGTAGGTTTGAGCGTAATTTTCATTTATCATCCAATAACTCCATTATTTTACACGATGTGACTTTGGTGGAATCAAACTCTAATCTATAATTTTACTCGAATACATGTGGTTGCAAATCTTATGACTTGAACCATTGGAGAACCCACATTCTTCAAGAAACTGACTTTCAAATTTGAAAGCTTTCTATCTATCAAGGCAGGAGTGGCCAACCTTTTCGAAAAAGTGCCACTATCGGATAAAAACCAATACTCTATGCGTGTCACTTTCAACTTTTGCAACGAAGAAAAAAATACGAAAAGATGAAAAAATGTTACTTTTTGGTTTATTGAGGGATTTTTATGCAAATAGCACATTTTTTATGCAAATTTTAAAGATAATAATATATATATAAAGCAAAAGTAAAGCTAGGTTTTATTGTAAATTAAATTTTTACCGGTTTTGTCAGTTAGTTAGGTATAAAATGAAAATGAAAACTTGAATTATTTATTTCTAAATAATTACTAGGCAGTCAGTACCTGCTTAGTGCGGATTCTTTTTTTTTTTTTTTTTTGCGCTGGATTTTTGTTTTTCTTAACCAAATCATCTATATTAAAATTAGTTCTTGAAGATGCTAACAAAATTAGAATGTTTTAGGTACACATGAGTCAAATGTAAGCAATAATTTGATTTTATTATGTTCATAACCGACTACGTTAGAAGAAGTACAATAACTTTTTTATAATCTTAAATTTGAATTTTTTAAAAGTCCCATTATATATAAAAAAAAATCCTATAGTCAATCATCATTTTTATGTAGCTAGAGATTACTAGGCATTTAATCGTTTTCTTTCAGATATTTTTTAAAACGCATTCCCTTAAATTCTAAAATCTCTGCACTCATTCCTTTTGGAAAAGCTAATGCAAAGATGGAGTGTTCTCTACATTCTACTGTAATTCAATATTCCTATTGTAATTCAATTAAGAATATTTAAAATAAATTTTGAGGTGTTTTTATCTAAGACAACCCTCGTATTGTTTATTAATATATTACCAAAGTTTTTTTTTTTTAATTTTCATTAAATCTTAGCATGGTACTGTTACAACTCTACAGTGCCACACTGTGATACGCGTCACATATTTGCCACACTTGATATAGGACATATATATCTTTTCTACCAAATCTAATCATTTCTATTCTATAGCAAAGACAAAACATAGTCGAAGCATTGTAGCCACACTGACTTAAAAAAGGAAAGAAAATAGAATTAAATATAAGTAAAGAAGGTGAATTATTATAAATTCTTAATAAAAAACATGTTTTTGTGACAAAATTTTATTTTCTTTTAGAAATAAGCATATTACCGGAAACCGAAACATTTATGAGTGAGTCTCACTATAAAACAAAACGAGGGATATCTGCGGCAGACTTCGTAATTTTGAACCATGGTCAAGTGACGAGAACGGCACATGCACTGGAACTCCCTTTTCGAACTCCTACACCACTCCAATGGGAGGACCTTGAACCTCGAAAAATTTAACGTGCATCAGCTCTTCTACACAGCGGGTCTTTAGAGATATTGGATCTCAAACTCATGACATGCCAGCCACAAGTCCGCGACCACGAGCACTAGGCTACTGCAGTGCTGTAGTGCACTGCGTAATCTAAAAGTGTAGTGTATTGTGTGTGTACGTATGCATATTGCTTAACCCTAAATCTCTGGCCTAATTCAGCGTCGGCTCTAGAAATCACATAATAAATCTCCATTTTAGTTCAAATGACTCCTTTTGTATCTACATTTGTTATGTATCTTGAACTCCAAATTTCTTTCTTCTTTGCCATTGTGTAAGTTATACAACTTTTCATTATAGATTAATATCAATGTATCTTTGAGCTAACGATAGTTTTAAGGTCTCCCTTTGTTATTACATGATGACAGGAAATAATTATAGACCTTAATCAGCTCCATTTTATTTGATGGGTGCCTCCTTTGTGCAAGAGTTTTTAAACAGTGACACCAGTTTTCGATAGGATTAAAGTTAGGACTGTTTACTGACCAGGACAGCAATGATATTTAGTCAAGAAACAATGACCTCCAATAAAAGAGTAGATTGGACACTTAGAAAGAGATATAAGATTATTGTGTTAGGAGGAAGTGGTTTTTCGTATGCTGAAAATGCAAGACTGGTTGGTGGTTCAGTGACTACATCTGGAGCCCTGAAGTCTTACGATATTAGAAAACAAATTCAGTAAAAGCCCAAAGCAGCCAAAGACCGAAAAAGTGCACCACATCTGTTGACAACAGAAAAATAAAAGTACTGTTCCAAGATAGAAGAATGTCATGAACAGCCATCAGAAGTGATGCTGGTATTCTGTCACTTCAAGAACATCCAAGAAAATATTAGCAGATGTTGGACTAAGAGGTAGAATTCCCCGAAAACATACTTCTCAATTTACAGAAGGGAAAAAAAACAGATTAAAGTGGACAAATGAATATATTAATCGGACATATGATCAGTGGTCACAAGTTATATGAGCGATGAAACTAAGAATCGTTATTCGATAGAGGTGGGCAAAAAATATGTAAGACATAGAATAGGAGAAAAGCTACTACATCCTGACTGTACTCAGGCAACTGTGAAAAACCCACTTAGTTTTATGAGTTGGTCACAAATGTCAACAGATGGTATTGATCACTTTCATGTCAACGATGAGACATCGAATGCCAGAAAATACATGTGAATATATTATGAATTTCTATTCTATTCTTTCCTTTTCGTAGAATAAAATCAAAAAAGTTGATTAAA
>BMAV01005802.1:0-26845 GCA_019973955.1 Trichonephila inaurata madagascariensis | reverse complement strand
CTTTGCGGGAACTGGAGAACATAAACCCTTTTTTGTTCACTAGTCGTTTTTTCTCACCCCTGTCGGGGGGAAAAGGGAAAATTAACATACGTTTCACGCGCATACGCATGCTTGCCAGCAAACAAAACTGTTTCAGTTGCTGTTTCATTCGATGTATGAGTTATAAGTTATATGTAATAAATACTATAAAGCGTTAAAATTCCGATATTCATTGAGAAACCATTTCCCGTATATAACCATTGTGAAAAGCAACTGAAAAGTGAAGATTTAACAGCATGCATGAGCAAATCAAGTTTAGATGATACTGCATCGTATCACAAATACGTAGAAAACCTTCAAATATTAGAATTGAATTTGAAACAAGATTTAAAGACATTAATTCTCTGAAAGACAAAGTTTTTGTCTGTTTTCTTCAATTTTCTCAATAAATATAAGCTTAGTACTCAGTCATATGCCAATGACGTTGATCGAGCTTCAGTGCGACTCAAATTTAAGGTGAAATTTAATGAAGTGGTTTTGCCTGAATTGCACAAAAATCCACCTGCCACGTGAACATCCAATCGGAGTCTATAATAACTTTTACCACTGACCAACCAGAGAGCTGCCTCACAGCTCTCAACCCCACAAAAAATTCTTCAATCTCCATCATGAAGAAACTTTTAGGCACGCCCCCGGCATTTCTTTGCAACAGCCAATTACCGCAATGCCTCTCAGCAGACCAAGGAACTCCACATTCACCGTTTCCCACATCGAAAACTACCGGATATGGGATTAAGTACTACACGCAATCCAGATGCTCACAGATGAACACGCATTAAAACTATTCGCAAATTTGCATATGAAATTATTTCCATGCTTCGAAGTACTTATTGATGGAAATAGTTATTTTCAATTGTAAAAATAAATAAATCTCCTGTTAGAAATAGAGTTGACGTTCACATTGGGTCAGGTTTGAGAATTTTCTCACGGAGCAAAATTTCTCATGAAATAAGAAAGATAGTAGGAGAGAAGAGATCACGTGTCACAGGACGCAAGCATTAAATATGTGTTCTTTTATACATATTTATTATAATGTATTACTCGCGATGTAAACCCCTAAGTTTCTTTAAATAATTTTTTTTGCCACCCACCTTAAGTTAATTTGCCCCTAAATAGACTTTGAGATTGACACCTTTATTTTATAAGTAACCTCGTTTAACCCGGGTTTTCATTAATCCGGATAATCTAGAGTACTAATTAGTTGGGATTATTGAGATTCTTCTCTGTTTCGTTTTACAAAATGGCAACTTAATGGTCAGCCATTTTTAATCTCTTTTCTTGCCAAATAAATATTTTTTTTCCATGGAATTATTGCATCATGCGTCATGCCAATGCATCAATGCTTCAATGCTGTATGCTGTATAACGAGAGCACGAATTCTTACTTAGGCATAACGATACAGGTTAGCCTTGACATTAGAAATTTTGGGTTTTAAGGCTGTATAAGAACTTATAAACATTTAATCACCTTGTGACGGGCTCTAGCCATGGAATTTCTACTATTCCTCTTCGGAAAACTAACCTTTAACTGTGAATTAAGTTTAAAAACCGCTTTCCATAGAGAGGACTTGATTTTATGCAAATGTAATTGCTATTTAAAAAGCCTGGTGAATGAGTGGTTAGTGCATCGCGCTTCCACTCCAAAAGTCCGAGGCTCAAATCGCAAGATATTCAGGGTCGATTCAGCCTTTCCTCCCTTCAGTGGGTCGATAAATGAGTTACAAGCTTGCTTGGGAACTTTACACTGGGGTTTTCGCTTCAGACTGACCACCTGGCCGGAACAGCTACTCAGGCATCTCAGGGCCCAAGGTCACGTACACTGAGTTGAACACAGAAGACCTTGACCCTCATGGGCTGTTGCCCCCCTGGATTAAGTTAAATGCTAATTAAACACTGGTGTATGACGTTAATCGTGGAATCTCGGAATAGTAGAAAGTGATTTATGACTAAGAAGTCGTGCTGGTTGAAGTAAATGTTCATCTTATCACTACCAACCCGAAATAGTGGAAAAAAATTGAAGTAAATGTGTGTGCGCCAAGTTGTTAGAGAAAGAGTTGTCTAAGGGGGGAACTACGAGCAAAGATAAGTCTTTTGGAAAAATCTCATAAGTTAGATTAGGAATTTAGATTTAAGATTACTATCAAAGTAAAGGAATAAGTTGAAATTTGTTCATAAGTGCTTGAGTTAAAATAAATTTAACTATGTTTAAATTATTTCAGCTACTTCTCCGGATCCTTTTACAACTGCCACTTCCGAGTTGTGACAACCTTTAGGAGGTGATTGTAAATTTAAAGCATTCTTTTAAATATTTTTTTTCTTTTTTTTTTTTTTAATATTTTATCTTGACTTCTCAACAAAAAAATTTTCCATTGCCATATGCAATTCAGGATTTATTCATTTATTATGTTTACATTAATTATTTAATATTAATTGAAAATTCGACAATATTAATTTTGCAAATACTATTTGTTATTATATTTTATTAAAACTAATACAAAATAATTGCATGTGTGTTCACCTTAACTGAGAATTTATATTAACAGGGTGGTTGTAATTAAAGTCCTGGTAAGAATTAACTGTAATTTCATTTAAACTTAGTGAAACAGTAGGAATATATCTAGCGAAGTAAAAATAGTTCGAAATTTTATCAAGGGATCGCACTAAACTTGCCATAATATGTAAAATAAACTGCTCAAAAAAGTTAGGGGAGCATCAGAAAGAGAAAAAACCGTTGTGCAAAATTCATGTATGTGCATAGAGTGTAGAATATAGGTGTAGCAAAACACAACAAAAAAAGAAAAAAAAAAAAAATGTATGGGAACCCTTTAAATTTTTAAAAAAATGGTATAAAGTATTTGAAACGATGCTTTGGGGCAGCGATATAACCTGCGGCCCCCCGACCCTTTTTTTAATGGCTAGATAAAGGTCCTTTGTCTGAGAAATTTACTTATTTTTTAAAAAAATTTTGGGGGAAATTTTGTCAAGAAATCAAATATATAAAATTTTTGTTTTTTGCTGTCGGTGGGTACGGATACGAATTGATATTCATTTTCTTTTTGGAACGGAGGTTAGTGATAATCAAAAACAGGGGAGTGTGAATTTTGTGGGGGAACAATTTTAACTTTTTTTATACCTTGAAACAAAAAATATTCGAAAAATATATCATTTCAAGATGATTGGGAGGGATTTTTTGGTAAAAAAAAAAGGGTCAGAATTGTTTGTTTTGTCACGAAAGTGCTGTATTTAAAATATACCAAAAATAGGAATCATTCAATGACATTTTTCCTCGATCTCTTTAAAAGGCAAAAAATTTGGGCTTTTTGAATAATCTTTTGTAAATCAAAATGTATTTTTTTGTGATAATATCCAGGGGTAACAAAGACATCCATGAAGTTTGTTATATTATTGGTAATCATAGAAACCTTTACGATGGAAATTTGAAGGAGAAGTTTTTTAAATGCTTCTAATTTAGTGTTAGTTACAAAAAAAAAAAAAAAAATGAAAAAAATAATAATTAATAAAAGCAAAAACAGAGATGTAATATTTTGATCAATTTTCCATATTTTTAATTTCCATTGTTATTTGGTCTTAAAGCTTTTTTTCCCACCCCTTTATCCTCATGTTGGGCCCCGGGGGAAATAATGAATATGCATGCCACCCAGCAGAAAAAGGTTTGGGTCCCCCCTGCAGGGAAAAATTTTGGTTCAAAAAAACACGAAAAATTAATTGGGGAAAGGATTTGGGATTCTTGATATGTGGACCACCCCAATCAAGCGTAAAATAAGAGGGTGTTGGGGGCTAGAGCAAAGATCAGCCATAGAAATTTTTTAAACAAATTTTTTTAATTTTTTTCATTAATCGCAAACACAATTAAAGGGAAGAGAATGTTCTCAAAAAAAACCCGAAGAGTTAATGCTCAAATATAATTAAAATTACATAACTAATCGGAGCCTTTGACTCCTGCTTGAATTATCTCAAATATCTTGCTTAACTTTACTATTCTGGTTGTAGTCTTGTTCACAATTTAATCAACTTTATTAGCTAACTATCAACCACATCGACCATCACTTTAACAATCCAACGTTTTTGAAATTTGTTTGCCTAAATCTCGTCTTTTTACTGAAAAAAGTTTTCAACAGATTTAAAAGGTTCAAGAATTATTTTACCCAAGAGGATTAGTTGAAGCTTCGTGGACAGACCCGTTAAAAGACTGCTGCCCGCCAGCTTAGTATGGATGTGATAAGACTTCGGGGATTATTGTCCCATTCTTGACGAAGAGTGATATCCAAGTCTTAGACAATAACAGGAGGCTTTGAACTTATACAACGCGTGGTTCGAGGGAGTGTCAAACATGCTCGATCTGATTAAGACCAGGAGAGCATGCTGACCATTTTATACGCTGTATTGCTTAAACTTCAAGAAAGTTCTCTGCGAGCCGAGCTGTATGAGGTTTTGCATTATCCTACATTACAAGAACGCTGCAGCGAAGGGGTCCGGATCTGTTTCGTCTAATCTTTTGTGCTTAACCCGCGATCACTGCGGGGGTTTCTGTACACCCCAGCAAAAAAGAAAATCCCCCCGGGATTCAAAAGAATGTGAGAACAACGATTTTTTCTGAGCTGCATATTTTAGGTCATTGAACCCTTCAGGCCTGATGCAATCCTCTTTCTCGCACGATTAATGTAATGGCCTTCAAAGGTTTATCTGGGGGCTGAGAAACCCCCGGGAGAAGTTGAGTTTTTGTATACAGTCTGCTCTGAATACTTGGAAAAATTAAAATATTATTTTTCTATTTTCTAATATTTATTAATTATGAAGTATATGTATTATACTTATATAGTTTTACTGAATTATGAAAAATATAAAATTAAGTGGTTTTAAAATGAAAATTTTGTATGTTTAGAAAAATTAATGTTTAGTTCTTTATATAAAAATTTAAAAATTTTTATTTGTATTATACAAAATGGACTTGTATTTTTATAAATATGTACAAAATGATTTAAATTTTACATGAAAACACAGGGAAAAGTTTGGGTGTTTCAACCCCCTCGCGAGTAACGACGGTAGCAAAAAAGGAGTCCCCCGGGGTTAAAAAGCTTTTATGACTTGCCAAAAGGATTGATATCTGTTTGTGCATTTTACGAACAGAACTGAATTCAATTGCCAAAAGTTTTGAGAATGAGTAAAAGAAATGTTTTAATGTGACTTTCGTAAAAAAGTCTGCTGATACTGTCAGCCATTTTTTTCGAATTTATGAGTCTTTTGACATGAAAAGAGAGAGGTTAAAAAGTAAGATACTATAAATCAAAAAATGAGTTATTGATGGAGATAGAATGATGGGACCCAAACTTTGGGTTGCCAAAAATTTAAAAAAAGCCTTCTAACGGTTCATTGAATTTCACGAAAATTTTGTAGTATTTTGGCAAAAACGGGGTTTAGAAGTTTTTTCCGATGGAATTTTTCCCTTTATAGATTTTGTTTGATGGAAATGGACAAAAAAAAGCCGAAATATTTTGAGCCAAAAAAGGGAGTCCAGGTATATCTCGAACTGGGAAAAATTGAAATTGCGCAATTGAGCGGGCTTGTCGTTACTAAAACCCAAACCTTTCGACTGCTTTCTGCAAATGGGGGAGGGGGTTTCGGGTATTTTTTGTTTATTTTTTTGAATAAATCGGTTCTACAGGTCCGATGACTTTAACGCATTGATAAAAAATATAAATATTTTTTCGCAATATCAACGCTTCAATTATATCACCACAACAAACATTAGAGTTACTATGAAAAATGCTGTTTTTTTTTAACTTTTATAAAATGGGTTTCTGGGTTTTTTTTACACTTTGTTTAAATTGTACTGTAATTATCGTAACCAATTTGAGTAATTTTTTTTTTTTAATTTTACATTCAGGAATAGTAATCCAAACAAAACAAGACAAATTATAAGATAAACAATAAACTGAGAATTTGAAACCCTAAAAAGTTCTGATTTTAATTGTTTTAAGGAAACCCTTTTAAAAACCCCGTTTTTTTTCATACTATATTTAAATTTTACAGAATAAAAATAAAAATTAAAAATGAGCAAAAAAACTTATTACTTTAAAAATTATATTTTTTTGAGTTACATAAATGAAGTTGGTCAGTTAAAAAAAAAAAATTTTACGAAATCCTAATAAGTTTTAGTATTTTATTTTTTCATTTTATATGCAATTAGTTAAAAAGTTAATAGTTATAATTACTAATCTATATAATTTTACGAATATCCCTTTAAGACCCCGAATTATTTTGATTTTAAATCTTAAATTTTCTGGTTATTAATACTAATAACCCCAATGCCGGTTGGGGGAAAAACCCCCCCTTCCGAAAGTAGAGGACCCGCACGATCGTGGGTTGGGGGTTATGTGTGGGAAAAAGGTCACCATGAAAAATTTCAGAGTTACACCTTTTTTGCTCTATAATTAATAGAAGAAAAACTTAATTCAACAAAATTGTTCAAATAAAAATTATCGGGGATAATTAATTTTTTAATTTATTTTTTTTACTGTAAAATCTTTTTTTTTAGTTTTTGACAAGTCAAATAATTTGATTTTTTAAAAATGGGTTTTTGAACTGTTTTCGAGTTTTCAAATATGACTGGAGGTTTGAAATGTCATCAAATATTGAAACGGTTATAATGTCGCCCTTTTTCCCGGGAAGGGCCAAATAAAAGTCATGAGATTTTAAACAGGTGATTTATAACACTTGATCTTTTTTTGGAGCAGATTACAACATGTTACTTCATCATCAGCAAAAAACATATGTTAGTAGGGGGGAGGCTTAATGATTCAACTATATATATCTCTAACTTAAATTTTAAGTATCCATTTTGATTTTAGAGGAATTATTTTTTATTGCTTTTTTTTGACAGAAACCGAATTTTACAGCTAAATTAATGTAATGAATGTTAAGAGATTTTTTGGAAAAATACCAAAATTCTTCCATTTCAAATATTCCCATTTTTTTTTCCCCTTGCTTTATCTGAACTTGATTCACCTTTCCCGTATACAATTCGAATGTTTGGTTCGCAGCATTGCATCATCCAAGAGATACCAAGTTCCCCTAAGTTGAATCGGATTTTTTATTCAATTGAAAAAAATTCTCATCTTGGTAAATTCTTTGCCTTTAGAACCCGAAAAAATTTTTTGGTTAAAAGTTAGAGTATTGTATAAAAATAAAATGTATCAGAAAATTTTATTATTCAAAAAAAAAAATAAATAAATTAATTTAAACCACACACAACTAACTCCCCAAAAAAATAGATTTTTTTTGGGAGGAATGGATATATCTGGGAGTGATAAAAGCTATATTCCCTTTAAAAAATATTTGAAAAGAAAAAATGCAAAAAAAAAAAAGAGAGGAAAAAAAAGAATCGGGATGACCCCCAAAAAAATTTGGTATTAGTTTGTTTTTATATTTCACATTTTTTTGTAAGATTTCATCAAGATTAATTAAACAGAAAAGAAAAAATTTCCATGTAAGTATAATTATTTTACAGCTGAGTGAAGACGGGGGGTAACGAAACCTGAGTCCCAAGCAAATTAATAGAGAAAGTTAATATGTTTTCCATTTTACAATTATTTAAAATAAATGCAAAATTTCATTGGCAATTAGAAATATATTGATATACCTTTTACGACGGATAAAATAAGACGTGTTTTTGGATTTGAGCAAAATTTAGAAGCTAGCGAAAGAAAACATGGACCACAAATCCTGCTGATGAAAAGAAGAACACGTTACACTTTCGCAAACCGGCCTCAATCGTTCGATTCGTTATTTTCTTATTTTACGACTTTTTAGAGACAAAAGAAAAAATTTCTAAACCGCAATTGTATGAGTTTGGTCTTTTAAGGAAATAATAAAGTTTAATAAATAAATGAAAATGCAGTTTTTTAAATTTTCTACTAGTAGCTCACTCTCTCTCTCTCTCTCTCTCTCTCTCTCTCTCTATACACGCATGGACAAAAAATTAGCACACAAAGAAATAATTGCAGTATCTTAACGAAATTTGGATGAAGGTAGATGTCTGAGGGAAATGCAAATGATTAGAAATGCAGCGTGATTGCGTATTACGTATAGCCTTTAGAGGGCGTCTAACGTCGTTCCCCGTGGAGCATAAAACAGGTAACCAAGGCTTGTTTGAGTGTGCTGAATCGTTTACAAAGCAAGAGCTGAGGTAGACATGTCATTACGCAGTTTTCGAAGACAATATAAGCAGCTGTCGCAATTTGAGAGGTAGAGAATCATCGGCAAAATAGAACCCGGGTGGTCCGTTAGGCGAGTAGCTCGTCAAAGGCCGCTCTGATTGTGTTGTGAGAGATGTGGGACCAGGGATCCGAGAGATGTCATTTACACGAATACCATTTTTCAGGAAGCCCTCGACAGACCAGTCGTCGAGAAGACCACCACATCGGGAGTGCACGCGGTAAGCCAACCGTTTCATGCCGCCATCCAGCAACAGAAGCACCTTTACTAGTGGCCCCTGTGTATCCTTGAACCACGAAGACGCCTACTGAATTTGGAATCGCGCACCCATCGTGGCCTTGACGCCCACCCATCGACGCCATCGTTTGGGGTGGTGCCAGCACGAGGAAACTGGGCTGCAGCGGAATGGAACCAGGTCGTCTTTGAGAGGAATCCGATTCAATCTCAGCAGTGATGACAATCGTGTTCGTGTGGGAAACCCCGGGGTGAACGCCTCAATCTTGCCTTTGCTATAGCGACACACCGCCCCACAGCTGGTGTGATGGTATGGGGGTCAGCCTACAATACACGGTCATTTAGTATTGATCCGTGGCACCATGACATCCAGCGGTATGTCCATGACCACATGTGTTGACCTCATGCAACGGCCCAGGAGCCATTTTTCCAAGGCAATACTCTGTCTCACACGGCAGGGTGTCACAAGACTGTCTCCGCACTGTTACGACCCTTTCTTGCCTGCCCGATCCCCGATTTGTCTCTAATCGAGCATATCTTGATCATTTGGGACGGGAGTTGAGACCCCACGAGTTTAAAATGAACTAAATGCAAGGTTACAGCAAATATGGAACGAAATGTCTCAAGACATCATACTGAACTTGAGCCTTTAATGCCCAAACGTATCACATCGGGTTATTCGCGCAAGAGGGGGTTCAACAGGGTGTTAAATCCTTCTTTTTTTGCCTTTTTCTCTGAAATAAATGATCCTTTTTCTTTGATTTTCTAATCATTTACTTGTATCAAAGTAGTCATTACGTATATAAAATTTCGTTTCATTTTGACGTCTCCTTTTTGGTGCGCTAATTTTTTTGTCCATGAGTGCATATATTTATCTTCTTCAAATTTTTAATCGTTAATAAAATACTATCTATGCATCCAATTAAGTTTAAATAATTCTTTTTAAACTTGCAGTGGATGACACTTGATTTTAATACAGTTGTTTTAAATATTAATTGATTAGTTTAATTAAATGAATTTAATTACCGGTTCCCGAAGCCTACTTAGATTCGTCTCAATTGTTGTAACAATGTAACTGTTAAAACAATGACAAAAGTTAAAGTCGAAAACCGGTTTTTCATCCAAACAAGCCAAACTGGGGGTGTGTATTGTTTCAACAATGCAGACAAATCATGTTTTTTTTTTCAACTCCTACTATTGATTCTCTCTTTTCCTATATATATATATATATATATATATATATATATATATTACTTGCTTAAATTTTCAATCGTTAATAAAATGCTTTCAGTTGATCCATTTAAATTAAGAATTGACTTAATTTTTATTTATATTACTTGATGATTTTTTTTATTGATCACATAACATTTATCAAAAGAAGTTATAAATCCTTTCGTATGAAACTAGTGTCGAAAACTATGAATTCTCTTTGAAAATATTTCTCTTCTGAAAAGTCTCTCTCTCTCTCAATTAGGTTTTTATACATTAGTATTCTGCCTTAATTTTAACGAAATTTCTAAGAAATATACAGTTTTATACTGATTAAATTCTTTGCGGAGTCTCCTTATTTCTCATATTTTTCAGAATTTCGTTTGAAAATTTTCTGAGATAACTTCCTAAGTAAATAAATTGTACGTTCCTCCAGAGACATCGTAAAGTAACTCTTGAAGTAGAGTGGATATTTTATGCATTACTTAAAAATTTATTTTCGTACTCTTCATGTAATATTTTCATATAATATTTTCCTCACTCTCTCTCTCCACATTTTTTTTTTGCCTCAGCTAAAGAACTTTTTCCTTTAATTAAGCTTGAAAACATCAGTTTATTTTTTCAGTTTTATTCATATTTTAAGTTATTTATCTAGTTTACACAAAATTAGTACTATACTCATACTTAATTTACGAAAATGGACATCATAATTTTTAATCTAACTCAAGAAACTAATATGATATCCCATGAGCTACCTCATTCATCTAATTCTAATGCTAAATCATTAAAAATTGAACTAGATTTTAAAATAAGAGATTCAACTTAAATTCAATTAATTTGGGTAACCATAACACTTCCAATTGGTATCAGAAGCTTCAATTACTTTTTTTTAGATACAAGTACATTTATGTGCAAATTATAACTTACGTGAATACTAAACATGTGTATACTATAAAGTACTATAAAGTATATAAAGTATACTTTATAGTATATAAAGTATACTATAAAGTACGCATGAAACTATTACTATAAAGTACGTGAATACTGCAACGTATGTGTGAAAGCAATATTATAACGTACGTGAATACTGTAACGTATGTGTGAAACTAATATATCATAACGTACGTGAAAACTAAATATATGAATACCATAACTTGCTTGTGAATACTAAAGGTGTGAATACTATAGTAAAAATATATACTCATGTCCAAGTGAGTGATCGAATATTAACATCACACTGTTCAGCTACATGAGGGCTTTTGGCGACGGACCACGTAATTTTGAACCATGGTTATCTGACGTGGACGACACCTAAGCTGGCACCAACCTCTCCTAACTACCACACCACACCATCGGGAGGACGTTTCAGCTCTCGTCAGATTTAACGTGCATCGCTGCCCTACATGGTGGACCTTTAGTGGTCCTGGTCTGAACTCGTGACAAGTCAAGCCACGATCCGATATCTTGACCACTCGGCTACTACAGCCACTACTCATGTCCAAAATTAAGTTCACGTACATGGTTTTCGTTATAATGTTAAAATGCCTCCAGTAAAAATGATAGAATTTGTATTTATATATTCAAAAGAATGGGTAGTACAATATCAACCTTTAGTTCAGGAAAAAACTTTCTTTACCGTTACTTTTTGCAGAACTACTGGATTAAGAACATTCAAGCATACAAGAATTTTACCTCCAGTTTTGTGAAATATTGAATTAAAACAAACAAGTTAGTCTGTTTACAGGGAGAATGACTTCTTATAATCGTTTAGATAATGCCTTGAAATGGAAACCCATTGGCTGGCTTCAAAACAAGTAGCACTCTCATCAGGAAGGTTGGCCAAGGTCGCCACAGACTATTGACATTTGCACAGAATCGCTACTTGGCATTAAGCACACGACGAAATTGGTGGATAATGGCCCCTCAACTTGCTCGTGACCCTGCTTCTATATCTAGAGGAAGAATTTTCAGGGAAACAGTTTACAGACGTCTTGCATAGACTGGCTTTTACACTCGAGTCCAGTCTAGTACGTTCGTTTGACTGCATCCAGCAGGAAAGATCTTACATAGTGGACTTAAAAACATTAGCTGTGGACACCATAAGAATGAGGGCGGGTTCTTTTCAATGATGAGTCGAAATATACCAGACAAAGTGATTCTCGTCGAGTCTTCATCTGGAGAGAAAACAGATCTGGTTTCCTTCTCTCCTATGTAACAAAAAAAGCTACAGATTTGGTCTCAAAGAAATTTCTGTGCATGGTGGCATAATGCTGGGCAGTCTCACACCACTGTACGTTTTCAATGCGGGTGCTGTCAACTCACTGCTCTATGGGAGTGAGATACTGTATGCCTATGTGAGGGATTTTTGGGTGCTATGGGCCAGGACTGCATTTTTATGGACGATAATGAGGGGCCACACATAACTCACATTGTTGATGAGTATCATAAGGGAGCGAATATTCGCCATATGGAATGACCCTCAAGGTCCCCGGATCCCAATTCAATTGAATATGTTTAGGATGGTCTACGAAAAGCTATTTCTCAGCGTATCTCCCCTTCCAGGCCCTCTCCTCCATTTAAAAGTTCCTGTTTGAGAAAAATAGACATTATTGACACAAATACTTATTGACACCCTCATAAACAGTACGACAGCTTGTTGAGAGGCTTGTACAGTTCAGCAGTCAACAGTTGACGCATTCAAATTAAACAGACCTTTCCTGAGGTAAATGTTTTATATCTGATTCATGATGTCACACTTTTTGATATGACTTGTAACTTAATTCACAATTAAAATCTTTTCCATATTGTTATGTTACTACATTTTTTTTTCTGACATTGTAATGTATCTCTGTGCCAAATTTCGTGGCAGCGCAGTAAATAATTCATTAATTTTCGCAGATTTTATGTTTGGGACCTTGATTTTGGGCATGAGTGTATATAAAAATAACGAAATTATGCTCTTGCTTGCAAAATAAGATATACGCTTCTTATTTATAGTTTGAACATAATTTAAAAGATTTATATTACTCTTTCTCACACATTATCCTTTTTTACCTTTCATTTATATATTTACACTACACAAGAAACTAATGATAGCTTTTTTTACTTGGGGTAGTAAATAAATCGTAGAAAGGACAGAAATTTTTCAAAATTAAAGATCGATTTTACAGAATTTCATAAAAAAATCACTTAAAATATTTCTTAATATTTTTTGTAAAAATTGCTTGAAGTATAATTTTCAAAAACTACAAAGGATTATTGAAATATACAGTCAAAATGAATTTACCATATTATAAGAAATATGAATATTCCCAATCTTAAAGCTATTGACAGTATTTTTATATTCATTAATTTAAAATACTTCTAAAACATCTGTTAAAATATCGTATTTTTTGTATGATCTCAATCATTATAAACACTAAATAATTAAAAAAGAGATATTTATTAAATAAGGTTTGAAGATCAAACAACAAACAGAGCTTTTTGATTTTCCTAAAAAAAAGTAAAATTTCATGTTATTTATGTCAAAAAGAGCAAATAAAACCGATAAAAAGAAATAAATTTCTAAAACTGTATTTTTTTTTAAAATAAAGAACATCTGCTTTATTCTTCTCATATCACAGCGGGGAAAATAGTTCGCTTATTCTGACTGAAAAGAGTAGTTTGAATGGGCTTTTGTAACCTTGCCAATAACACGAATGCTTCTTTTCAACAACGTTTTAAGTCTTTTTTTTAATTCGAGCAATTCATTGCAAAAAGTTCTTTTTTTTTTAAAAGAAAAACTATTGGTGTTGTAAAAATTCTAAAATATGCTACCGATAGCTCAACTAAAACGAGTCTAGGAAAGAAATTAGAACATAGAAAAAGAGATACTAATAAAAATAAAAACATGGTCATAATATTGGACGCATTAAGAAAGCGATATTTCTTGTAAATTTCTTTATTGAAGTGATCCCGTGTCTTCTTTTAATAGTTTCTTTTCTTCAGGCTTTTTTTAAATGTTAATCAATCTTCTAATAAGCTTGAAGCATTTTGTTTAGTGGTTAGACACGTAAATGACATGTAAACCAAATTTTTGTCTTTTTAGTAATATATGTTGAAATAAAAAAAACTTCTTTGTATGCAGGTTGCTGCTGCAAAACAATTCAATTATGCTTATACAGGGTGGTCCCAAATTCATGGTACAAACTTTTAGGGTAGATACATTACACTATGACAGTAATTTATTGTACAGGAATGATGGGCGCAAGTAAGGCGCAAACAGGAAAATAAGATAAAAGAGAAATAAAATTATCGGTTAGTTTCGTTGCCGGTAAGAGGCAATAAACGTCTAGCTACCGTTCAACATTATGCATCTCAGTAGGGGAAAGCGCCATTCGCATTTGTGCTGCCGACTACGATGGGAGACTTTACGCATGCCAAAAAAACTGAAATGCATTACATGTACAGCCGTGCAAATACAGAGCAGAGTTGCGCTACGAATGTATCACGCGTCGTTTCCTGATCTACAAATGCCGGATCAAAAAATTCTTCAGCGGTTACATCGTCAACTTCGTGAAACACTTTCGTTCTACGTCACCAGACATGATGCTTGCTGGTCAACGAAGAGCTGTACACAGTCGAAGCTGGTAGAAATCGTCTTGAACATTTCGGCTGATAGATCCGTGTCAAGTACACAAGAGCTGTTAGTCATAATTGGATTCATCAGACCAAAATCTCTAAACGCGTTCTAACCGAAATCAGCGTTACACGAAAATCGCCTACGCCCCTTTCATTTTCAGCCAGTACAAGCAGACTATCTTCTCCAACTGTAAGTAGATGGTACAACAGTGTGCGCTGCAGCTGGGCTTTATAGCTCATGTGCTGAACAGTTATTGTATTTATTACACTTGTCAATGCCCCTTTCAATGAACACTTTGTATTTTCTTTCGTGTTTTATTTTTTGTGTCTGTACCTCACCGCGTCACTGGCACCTGTACATTCCTATACGAAAAATGATTGTTACACAATGTTCCTGAACCTACCCTTAAAGTTTGTACCATGAATTCGAGACCACCCATTATTTAACTATCACAATTTGCCTAGTTTTCACACTTTAAAGCGTTAGATGTTAAAGATTAAACTAATTTTAGTAAATTCGGGGATATGTTTATTGAAATCTTTCCTTAGTGTAAAAATTATTGAAAAGTTAGGTGTTACACACACAAAAAAAACAGGTATCATTAATAAAAACAACGTTTAAAGAATATTGACGGTTTTTCGAAGTAAACCCAATTTCTCCTCACATGGCCTCTATCGAGGATAAGTGGCCGGTAGAAGGCGCTTCTGGTTCTTAGGACATTTAATTACAATTATTATGAGAAGAGCGCTTAAAACATTCTATTTATTTTCTTCTTTTGCTACAATCAAGCTGCTACCAAAGCTTAGGAAACAAGTGTTGCAGGATTCTGAACTTTAAATTAACAGAATACAGAAATTACCTTTCAAAATTTTAAGATAACTTATGAAGTTAATTCATATTTAAGACTTAGGTGTTTTAAATGAAATTCATGTCAGTTGTTGTAGCGCTTGACAATATTTTCTTGCTTAGAGAACAGAAAATAAAAAAGTAAATGCAGTTCACTTCAATCCTTTTTTCATTTGGATAAATAGATTTGGAAAATGAATGACGTCTCATTGAAAGAAATAAAAAAAAATCGCAAAATATTTAAAGGAGAAACTAATAATTAATCTTATAAATTTAGTACATCACTGAAGAAATACCATATTTTAACATTTCATATTTCTTTTTGAGTTAATCCATTTTTCTAGTATAAAATACAATCTAGATTTTATATTTTACATATTCTAACATAATTAATATTTTATCGCAAAAATTTTCTTTTTTACATATCTAAAATTTAAAAAGACAGAGTGATAGACGAATACATTGAATATTACTTTATGATATTAGGTTGATAAATTTCTTTAAAAATGTCCATAATTTGTACCATTTTGTGAAAAAAACTCAGATAAACACATAAAATCCACTTTTAAATTCAATTCAATATAAAAATAAACTTTAAGTAAAAACTCCACTAAAAATTGAAGCAACCTTAGATGTGAATTTTTTACACTTCCTACCACAGGTAGAATAACATAGATTTCCCAGAAACTAAGAAATATGCGATCGTTTCAAATATATAGCCACTCCAGTTTCCAGTTTCTCCCGGTTTCCAGTATCTCTCTTTCCACCCACTTACTTGTGCCATTTTTAAATGGATGACTCGATCAATCAATTTCAAATCTGCGAATCGAGCAATTTCTCAAATGGCGGCTCTCTCTCTCTTTGAGCGTATTTTTCAAAGGAAGAAGCGGGAAAGTACTTTATTTTTACCTTAATCTGAAGTAAACGATGGTTTTCAGTAAACTTCACAGCACTTTTGGATATATTTTTAAATGAATGGGAAAAGTTTCTTTTGAAATGCCATAGAATATTGTTTGAAATTAAGATATTTCTTTGTTTAGTTTCAGTTAAATTTCTATCTTTCGAAAATTGTACTTTAGTAAATTTTATAAAGCATATTTTTTAAATTTCATCTTCATCACAAAATGTTTAAAAAATGGTAAGATTATCTTAATAAGTGATAGTTTAAAAAACTAAAAAAAAATGCATTAATTGTAGATCGGTTTTTGTTTGTTTGTTATATTTGTATTAACCATGAGAGTTTTAACTTTAAGGTTGTAACTTCATGTTTTAGACTCCAAATGTGGAATTAGTTGTCGAATTTGGAAATGGGAATTAGTCGCCAAATCTGGAAATGGGATATTGTTAATCTTGATGATCCTGATCAGGACAATGGAACAAAATTATTAAATTATTTTACTGTCGTTGGTCCTTGACAAGTGCGCAAAACTTCGAATTAATCTGACCTTTTAAAGTGGGTAAAATCGAGTTCAAGGATTTCCGTTACAAGCAGGTGAAGTTAACAAATCATTTAAAAAGGAATTTTAATTTTTTTTGCTATTAAAAAAATAATAGCAACGTTAATTTAAGTAAGGATTTCTTCCTTAAATACTTTAACTATTTATCTACTGACGGTACTTATAAATACCTCCACTTTAAAATTACACAGAATAAACATTTTTACGAATATTCTGACGGTAATTAGCAGGAACGCTTTTTCTCTCAATCCTAGTCTTCTATAATATAAATGGCAGCACGAGTATTATGATGAGTATTTTTGCGTGGAAGGCAAATAATTTTAAAACAGAGGTTTTGTTTTCAGCTGCCATTTTGATCAGATTGCCAAGGCTATCTTTTTTGTTCCGAAAAAGTAGTTAAAGTCAAAAGTTAAGTGTCTTATTATTTTATTACGTTAGTTAAGACCTTAGAAAACGATATGACTACTTATTTTAAGTAAACAGTATATATAATTAATTTCATTGTTGAATAACTTCTGGTACTTAAAAGTACCTTTAGACTGGATGTCGGAAAAAGCACTTCATGTTTACTTCTCGTCTGTGTAATTTGTTATTGTTTTCAATTGTGTTGAAGCGTTTGTTAAAGTCTATTAAAATTATGGTTTTTTGTCACTTTTTTAGCCTAACTTATTATTATTATTATTATTATTTTGCTTTGTTACTGTTTGTTAACGTTTTTAAAATAATTTAAAATTTTAATCTAAGTTTGCTTTTTTTTTTACCAGCTATTAAAATAAATATATATTCTTTAATCAAAAATTAACATTTTAATTTATTTGTGTGTAACTGATATTTATCAATAATAGAAGGTTTATAAGGCGCTGTAATTTTTCCCCTTTTCTTTATATGTTTGGGGAAAAAAGTTCATTCTTCAAGAGTCATGGGATTTATTACAGTACCTACCATTTGAAACCCCCCACAGGGAGCTCACCTTCTCTAGGCGAGAACGGGTGTCACAATCCCGAGGTACCCTAGTGATCTTTTCCTTTTCCCAAGGGGTTTACTGTCTTTAGTAAACACGGGCTTCACGAACCCGGGGTACCCTAGTGATCTTTCTCTATTTTCGGCCCTCTTTCTTGCCATTCAAATTTCCCTTTTCTCCATTTCACGTCGAGACCACAGACAATTATTTCGAAATACATATGTGTATAATAACTAATTGATTTGTTTTAATTATATTTCTCATTATTCTCGTTATTAACATTTTTGTATTCATTTTGTATTGCGTTAAATTAGTTTAATCCTTTCTTAATTATTTCGACTATTTATTTTGGTATTTGTATTATTACTTCTTAGATTTCTTTAACTGTTTTGATTTCACTTTATTTGTTTTTGACTAACAACGTTGGTTTTTCGACCCGCATGTTTGCCGTGTGCACCGTCCCGTAAGGAGGAAAATGGTGTTCTGGGGATCCTTTGCGTTCTCTTTGTCCCACGCTTCTCCCGTAAGGAGGAGAATGGAGGGCTGGGGATACCTATGCGTTCCCTTTGCCCACGCTTCACTGTAGACGGGTGGCAGGAGTGAGCCCGGTCCTGTCAAGCGGCTGGTGGTACTTCTCTTCGGTATCCCTGAAGATACACTGCTGTAGGGTTAGTGCAGCAGATAAAAGGATGGCGGACCCGTTGGATCCTTCGCCCTGATGCTTTAGCATTATATTCTGGATGTACTCCAGGTAAGCGTCGTGTTTGGTTTTTGCCAGATGACCGACGCACTGCCTCCCTTGTTGGACTCCGTGGCGGATGGAAGCACGCCAGAATGAAGTTGTGTACGCGTTCTTATGGATCCAATGCTGCTGTGCCAGGGTAAAGGCCTTGTATTGCCTAACCTTAATATCGATGAAATTTCTAAACGTGTATAATTTTTATCAATTTCCTTGCCTAATAATGCCATGTCTCTGAAACCATCATTTGCGATACATAAATCTCTCAAAAGAATAGGTGGAAAACCGAAATCCGTTAAAAGATTGAAATCCGGTGATCTACTTGTTGAAACCAGTTCTTCTACGCAAACCAAGTCTTTCCTACTTGCCAAAACATTTTTTGATTCACCAGTGAATATAACTCCACATAAATCTCTTAACACATCCCGTGGCGTCATCTCTGAACCTAACCTGTTGACCACCCCTGAATCAGAAATCCTAGATGGATTCTCTGAACAGGGTGTTATTCAGCTCAGAAGAATCAAAATATAGAGAGATACAGCTGTTATACCTACCAAACATCTAATTTTAACTTTCAACAGCCCCATACTACCCCAAACCATTAAATATTTGAATTGTAAAATCCATCCATACATTCCGAATCCTCTGCGCTGTTTTAAGTGCCAGAGGTTCGGACGCTTGCAAACTTCCTGCCGCGGTCAACTTACTTGCTCTAGATGTGCATCTGTTGGACATGCTTCCACAGATTGCATTCTAGAGCTTAATTGTATTAACTGCTCTCAGGCCCATTCCGCCGATTCAAAATTCTGCCCCAAGTGGAGAACTGAAAAACAAATACAAGAAATGAAAACCAATAAAAACATATCTTATTTTGAAGCACGCAAATTAATAGTTCCTCAGTTAACCCAAACGTATGCTCAGGCAACTAAACCCTCAACTATATCCACAACTACCCAAACAGATCCAAATATAACAAACATAATCTGCCCACCTTTACAATGTCTGAAGCCCGTATTTTCTTCAAATCCGATGCCAAGTACCTCATCTTCAGTGTATACCATCTCCACATCATCTTCATCCACACAAGCACATCTACTTCCTTCCACATCTGCAATAATACCAACAATACAAAGTGAGTCTTTGTTACCAATACCCATTCCTACTACTACTACTTCCCCTGGCAATAACCTGAATACTTCCGCTTCAAACTCGCCCTCTTACAACTTCTAATAAATTTGCCGCTCTGTCAACTGAAGTTCAACCATCAGTTCCCTTACCTGAGTCGGCCGCTACTACATCCAATAGCGAACCTTCTAAAATCCCACAGAGTACAAAACAGAATTCAAAAAATAAAAGAAAACTCACAAAAGTACAAAAACCAAAATCGAAATAAAAATGTCCCCACATAAGACGAAGAAAAGCTAGGTACATTATACCTCAGAAGACGAGGTTATGATTGTATACGATGTGGAGGAGGACAAATTTTTTAAAAATTTTATAAAAGACGGTTACTCGCATTTCATAACACCCACCGAATATCAAAAGAAATGACAGGGGTCATTGCTTTTAACAATGTCTAGAATTAGAAAAAGACTTTTTTATTAATACATGTCGAGCTTGGTGAAGGAATTCCCCCACCAGAGTCTTTGTTTTTAAATTTTTTCAGATTGACTTTTATGTACAATTTTCGATTTTACCTTTTTTAACTGAAATTTAATTAAATTTCTAAGTATTTTTATATTTTTAATGTTTTAAATGTATTTTATAAGCAATTGTCTCTTTTTTTAACGAGTGTTTGGAGCAGTTTGGCCAAAGTTGGCCCTTGCGCCATTAAACCTCAAAATCACTCACTCACTCACCAACTGAAACCACTAACACAGTATTCTTCAAAAGAAGAAGTCCCAGCAAATAATCTGCCGGAATTTTCTTCAGATTCTGCAAAAGACGATAAAAAGACCGAGCAAGACCCAGGGTGTCGTAGTTCATGTTCAGAAAATACAGTCTTTCTTACTCCAAGATGTAGTGCTTTAAAAAACACTAAATCAAAACTTCACTCCAAATTCACAAATTTTAATGTATATTTGTGCATTAGTAAAACGAGAAAAACTGTTTCCTTAAATATCATCATATTAAGTGTATGTGTACAAAAAAGCAAATAAATTTTTTAAATTTTATAATTTTCATGGATAAATATTTTGTGCTTCAAAATATTAGTGTTCTCCGGTTAATTAGCAGTAGCAGGTGTCAAAATTGCGTTAAAAAAGTCATACGATCTTTTTGTTGTATAATGAGAATAATTTAGTCCTCCATGTACTGACGGTATTTTAAAGCACCCATTTAATTAATTAGCTCTGATGGATTAAATTTCCCAAACTTGAGTATTTTATTTATGTGTATCCCTTAATTTGCAATGCAATGACTCAAAAAGTATTATTGCGCGAAAAAAATTGCAGTAAATCCTAATGTGATAGATGAAGAGTTAAGAAAGAGGTCTTCAACCTGAGTTTTACAGAGGACTAGGGCTCCTGAAACTTTGACAAAGGTTCCACGAGTTATCAATATCTGCTTAATCAAAGAGGCAAAATTGTAATAAAATTTTAATTTTTAAAAAAGATTGAATTCTTAAGGGTCTGTTTGCAACAATAAATATAAATATAATTTAAGGAAACATACACTCTATAAAAAAAGAAGAAAAAAAGACGCACAAAGGAGTTGTCCGATTTTAATGAAATTTCGTATGCAAAGACATTTATACAGAACATGCAAATGATTAACATTTGGTGTTCAACGAATGAATAGCGGGAATCTTCAACTTCATATTAATTTTGCACTTAAAGGCTATCAATTTGTCAAGTTCTATACGAATCAAATTCAATATATTTTTATTCCATACATTGAAAGAACAATTGAGAAATTCTCCAATCGTGTAAAAATTTAATTTTATTCCAGATAAGTTCTAAACAAGAAATTTATCTCGTTTACATTACTCTAAAAGAGTAAAATATTTCTCAAACTATATTATTAGTCAAAATTATTTTGATCTTTATACTTATGAAGTATAGTATCAGGAAAAATCAATTATATATCATTACATTTTTCGAACGTCTTATATTTATCACACAGATTTTCAAAATAATTCCTTCCTGCAATTTCTCTTTTCCTGTATTTACCTCTGAACAAATTGATTTAGGAGATTAAAGTGATGGATAGCAGAAAAGTGCGCCATATTGGAAATAATAACTATCGGCCGTTTCCAGCTAAGTGATGTTTCTGCAATGAAGAAACAAACAACTATACCATCATTTATCCTCATAACTGTTGTCATTTTACTCTCAGTTCTTCGTAAATTAGAAGATATATACTGTATGGGTAAATATAATTAGTAACATGGTAGCATGAATTTAAAATCGAAGTTAATTATAAAAGTAAGATATTGTGTGATAAATATCTTATACACAAACTGTTCAGAAGGAAAGGCAACACTGTGTAAATTTTTCTTCTGTAGTACTTTACATTTTTCAATATCTATATCTGCTGGTTATCTTCGTCAGAATGTGTTCAATAAAAAATATTCTTTGCAACCACTCATATTATGAATGTAACTGACTGACGAATCAGAAGAAGCGAACTCTAACGAACACCAATCTTCGGTAGAGGCCAGGTGAGGAAAGAAATTGGTCACTATGGAAAAAAATCCGTGCACTTTGCACATTTTTCAATTCCTACTATTAGCTCACACTCGCTCTATATTTATTTATTTATTTATCTTCGTGGAATTTTCAATCGTTAAAAAATACTTTTTAAACCGCTCCATTGAGCTGAAATTTTATATGCATGATTATTTTGGATGACAATACAGTAATTTAATTATAATTAATAAAAATTAATTGATTAAAACTAATAATTTAAATAATTTCAAATACAGCCAGTTGGGATCATTTTTGGCGACTTAGTGAACATTTTGGCGACTTGTGCCCAAAACATAAAAAGCTTTTTTTTTTTAAAAAAGCGCCGTTTGAGCGAATTTTCTAAACACTGTTGTTTGGTTTAAAATGATATTAATCCTTTTTAAATTTAAAAAATTAAATTGACGAAACGATTTATTTAAAGAGCTGCAGATCAACCAGTTGGTTTCATTTTTAGTTTGGGGGGTTTTTTTTTTAAAGCTTCAGTTGACTGAAATATTATATACACGTTTGGGGATGACTTTGATACTTTAATGTAATTAAAAAAAATTTATTACCACTTAATATTTATTCGTCATATGTAAAACATATTGATATTAATTGTAACTATTTAATAAAAAAGTAGCTAAAAAAAAAATTTTTCTTTGTTGATCAAGTAGAATTGATTTAAAATTTTTTTATATTACTTGTTTGGTTAATGACATGTTTTTTTTTTGGAAATTCAGTTAATAAATAACTGTTACACTTAACCCGGATTCCCAGCAGAAAATTTCCCCCTCACCTCACTTTTTTCTGGCCCCATCTAAACCTTTTTTGGGAAAATTTAATAGTTTCTTCGTCTGACTTTAAAAATTTTTTTATTAAGGGGGGAATTCCAAATATATATTTTTGGATACCACTCTTGGCGTTTCCCCTTCGGTGAATTTTTAGTTCTTAAATGAGCATGCCTTAAAATCTTTCTTATGCATCAACGTAAAGCGTATTTAATTTTTTTTTGTCGGATGTATTTTTTTTTTGCTTCCTTTCTCAGTAAAATTTAAAAAAAATTTCTTTTTTTATTTTTGACTTTTCGATATGTACGCGCCTCCCTCGCTAGGTGATCTCGCCCCACAGATTGAGAAGTACTGTTCTAGGGAAATATGGGAAGAAGTGAGTTTGCTTTATTGACTTTGAACTATAAAGCAAAACGAAGGCTATTGACGTTGGATCATATAATTTTGAACCTCGATCAAATGGCGAGGTCGACACTTAACCTGGCTACTCCCACTTCTGACTACAACACCACACTAACAGGAGGATATTAAGCCTCGGCAGATTCAACGTGTGAATCCTTAGTGGCACCAGAACTCGAGCCCGTGACTGCCCGACCAAGAGACCGTAACCATAACCCTCTAAGGCTATTTAGCCACTCGGAAATGGGAGGTGAATATATTAACGTCGCACTGTTCAGCTACACGAGGGCGGGACGGACCGCTTTTTTGAACCAGGTAAAGGGACGTGGACGATACTTGAGCTGGCACCTCCCCCCTACCACACCACACCAACGGGGGGAACGTTTGAGCTCGAAAATTTAACGTGCCCATACACCCCCCTTTTATCGGGATCGTTTTCGTGAAGCCTCCCATGATCCGATACCTTGATCACGGGGCTACCCAGCCCCCCTAGGGAAATAGGCGCCCCTCGAAAGATAGGGGAAAGTTTTTGTCGAAAAATAAGCCATGGTTAAAAAGTTGATGCCACTTTACAATGAAAAAAAAATCTGCATTTGCATTTTTTTTACTAGTTAATTTTTACTTGTCCAAAAAAAGGTAAAATCTCTCAAAATAGAGGCATTCATTCGTTAGTGACATATTCAATTTTCTTCTGAAACAAAGCTCAAAACTGTTTTTTTTTTCTTTCTTTTTTGCAGTTTTCTTCGTCGAGAAGTGTCATATTTCTAACAATGAGCTAAATTCCTGCGACGTCAAAGTCCCACGTGTTTTCAGCCAACCAGCTCAGAAATTCATCAACATCATAGTCTCATGACTAATACAATCACGCATTTTTTCAACCAATCAGCTCAAGCGCTACACTGTTGCCAGCTTTTGCTTTTGGCAGTAACTTTCTCTCAAAAAGTACATATTTTTCAATAATAATAATGTACATAAGTAAGCAAAATATATTTAATTTAAAGGATATACATTTAATACAGTGACGCAGTCAGGTATTTTTCGAAGGCGGGGAGTCGAGGGCCTAATGTCCACCCCATTCTCTTATCATACCTCAATAAGTTGCCAAATATATAAACATATTTTGTTTTATCGGTTGTTGAGAATAAAACAAGATAAAAAACAACTGATTTAATAAATAATTAGAATACACAAACAAGTAATATAAAAAAAAATTAAGTCAATTCTTAGATCAACAAAAAAAAATTTTTTTTTTTTGTATTTTTTATTAAATAGTTACAATTTAAAAAAATATTTTTACATGGGACAGAATCAAAAATTGGATAAAAATTTTTCATTATACTTTAAAGTAACATTGTCACCCAAAACAAACGTGTAAAAAAAATTTCGTTAACTGAATGATGCTTCAAGACGAAAAAACCCCTCTTCTAGTTTTACAAAAAGTCCCAAAAGTGATGAACATGGCAATTTTAAAAATTATTTTAATTAATTATTTTTAATTATTTAGATTATTTATGTCATCCAAAATAACCTGTATATAAATTTCAGTTCAATTATCGTTTTTTAAAAAGTATTTTATTAACGATTGAAAAAATTTCCCCCCAAAAAATAAATAAATAAATGGGCGGGGAGCAATAGTAGAATTTAAAAAAAAATTATAATTTAAATTTTTTTGCAATTTTAAAGTATAGTATTATAAAACCCAAACGGAAAAAAAAACAAGAGGTGGGGGGGGACTTAGGACCCCCCACAAATTTGGTTTCTAGTGGCAATACAATTTTTTCTTAAAATCTTTAACACATTTGATGATTTTTTTTAAAAAAAAATATTTGAAAATTTTACCCAATTGTAAAATTTGGAATTTTAACTTAATTTTACAAATATCACAGCAAGTGCAAGTTTCAATGTTTTGAATTCTATAAGAATACATTGTGAAGTTCTTCCCACGATATCTACTAGTGTGAAAGAGTCGGAAGGAAGAGAAGCCATATTCAAAATCACTTCAATTTATTCTCACTTATGAAGAACACAATTCTACTAACCAAAGTTAAGAGAGGCACCCAAATACCAAATATGGAGATCAATAACGAGGTAGGCGTGATACGAAAAGACTTTAAATAATCAGAGATCCCTTTACGCCCAGGTATAGCTTCTAATACTAAACGACTCAATCTAATTTGATTCCTAGTTGAAAAATCGTCAACTTTAATATTACAATAACCAGCTACTAAGTATCCACGTCACACTTCGAATTTAAACAGTCACTTCTAGCCGTTAGCGATCTAACCTCTCATACTCCTTCTAACCTGAAAGTTTAATCTTTACATACAAGTCTTAGTTTGCATAGTCACATCTTCTTCGGGAGGAAGCTTTAAAATATAGTAATTTTTAAAGACCCAATATTTCCCAAGAGGATAATTATTTGAAAGAACGCGGATACACCTGTCACAACGTGATTACCTTTAACTTATCATCGTCAAACATTTAGCCTATTAGCTTATTTATCAGCAATAGGAGTATCAGAAACAAATATAATTGTTGGATATTTTGGCTATTTGCATACACAGAATTCGGACTCTTAAGGTATCCTACTACGTTCGGAACCGTGATGTTAAAAAAGCGCCTAAATGGATAATGTTCGTGATATTTAGTGTCACTTAGGTTAAAATACATATGTAAAATTGTTTTAAGGACATTTTGACAAAAAAAGATATTTAAATACAATATTTCGGCAAAAAATAAACATACAACGACCCATTTTCAAAATATTCTCCTTTTGTGAAAAATGCTTCTATCATAATAATATTTTGCCTTTATATAGCTCAGACCTCTGTACAGAGGTCCTACGATGTTTGAAAAATTCACATTATTTTCAGAGTCACAACCCATTGAAATAATTATCGGCGTTTTTTTCTTAACATTTCTCCCCTCTGTTGTCATAAAACATGGATGAACCCCTTCTAAGTTATATATTTCAGAAATTCTAGTTGAGCCTCTGTACAGAGATATGAGCTATATACAGGCAAAATATTATTATAATAGAAGCATTTCTCACAAAAGGAGAATATTTTGAAAATGGGTCATTCTATGTTTATTTTTTGCCAAAATATTGTATTTAAATATCTTTTTATTGTAATACTATTCTTAAAGAATTTTATGTACATTTTCTAATCTAAGTGACACTAAATATCATAAATATTATCCATTTATACGTTTTTGCAAAATCACGGTTCCGAACGTATCCGGATGCCTTAATCTTCTCTCTCTTCTTAATAAAAAATTCTAACAAAAAGCACATTTCTCTTTCTATAATTAGAATATTTCCTGTAATTTAAAGAAAATGCATATTGAAGACTGAAAGCAAAAATACTTTAAAAAAAAAACAAATTGTGACATCTACATCTTAAAAATCCCTTAAGATCCGTAAAGCGTAAGAAATCGCGAATTAAATACAAAAAATAATGGAAGAATATTTCCACTGGAATAATGCTTAAAGAAGAGATGGGGGGCTCTATCTTCTAAGCAAGCAGTAGTTATGGGATAGCATGGTAGAATCGATTCTATAAGAAAAACTCAAATAAAATATGTTTGCACAGCATGTAATTAATCATCTACAATTTTGTTGTTTTTCAAATTTTGTATTCAATTTC
>BMAV01005801.1:31627-46156 GCA_019973955.1 Trichonephila inaurata madagascariensis | reverse complement strand
TCAATTCTACAATTCCTATATTTTGGCATTTCGCTCCCTGTGCTGTGATCACCTGAGCTCGCAATTTTTTAATTTGCTTATAAAAAAAATATTTTATATATACTTTTTCCGATAAAAATGATTTATCTGCTCCGGTGTCCCATAGCGCTTTCAAAAATGTGTTATTTAATAAAATAGGAACGTGGGGAAGCTCTACGGGTGATATACATATCGGAGAAACCTTAATTGGTATATCCCCCGCCGATTCTTTTGAGGATGAACTTCTTAAACTTTCACAACATTCAATCGTCCCCTTTGCATCCTATCGCCTCGACTGAAATTTTCACTCGAACCCCTATTTCTACGGTCCCCTCTATTAAAATTATCATTTCGATCATTTCGAAATTGGTATCCCCTTTCGTTGAATCTCTGATCATCATTCTGAAATCTATTCCTCCTCTCGGACCACCTATTACTTTTGTGACGTCTCTCGCGTCCTTCTGCTAACATAACTCCTATGTTCTTTGACGGCCACGATTAATGGCAAAACCTTTCCAACCCAATACCAAGAAGAGAAACGGATCAAATATGTAAATGAGATATACTTTAAAAGGATAGAAGCTTTGATGATAAGATATAGCGCGGCAAGTTTAGAGATAGCTTAGTGTGGAATCTTTCAGATCAAGAGTTAGCAGTCCGATAGCTTTGGAAGGAATAGAAGCCCAATATAAAGAAGTTGGAATCGTCGTATATAAAGTGAATTATAAATATCTCTCTATAGGTGAAGGAAGGAGATCTGCAAAAGGTAATATTTGATATTGGTAGTTAGATGAATCGGTTTATATATTATAATTGAGATAAAGGATGTAGTTGCGTGATCTGACTTAAATACAAGGTTTAATTGGGTGTTAACTCTTACTTTAAATAAAGTTGTCAAATTAGAATTAAGTAATATAAGTTATTCTTAATAAAAGTTGTATTAAGAACTACTATGTCTTATCATTTTGATAATCCCACACCTCTAGCTTACGCGGAACCGGAACGACATAGTCATCACAGGATGGCTATGTCTCACTTTGACGGCTATTCTCTACGTACCTCTAAAATCATTTCTGCCATTATTTGGTCTACGCCCAACCTCAAAATTTCTCCAGTTTCTGCGATTAGCATCAAAATTAGGCATCCTATGCGCGTTTTGACCTCGTCTTTCCACATTATCACTATTCTGCGAACCCCTTTTTAATTTGTAAGAATACCTCTCTTCAAATTTAGCCAATATTTCCAAAAGTTGTACAGTGTTCTGCGGATTGCGAACTTCCACGAGGTGCTGGACTTGTGGCTCGAGTCTAACAAAAATGTGATCAACCAATTCCGCCGGCGACATCCTTAGCTCTAAACTTTTATGAATTTTTAGCAAATCATAAACAAAGTCTGTGTGCTCCTGATTTCTTCCCTGCTGTGACGCGAAAAACCTAGCCTCCAATTCTTTCTTATTTTTGATTGCGGGAAAAGCTTTCGCTAATTCAGCCTTGAGCTGCGCGAAATCCGCGGCTGTATCTTGCACTAGCACCGATCCAAATATTGAGTACCAATCTTGAGCCCTTCCCATGAGATGACTTTTCAAATAAGCACATGCCAAGTTACTTGGGATTTCAAGTAACTGTATTTGATTATCTATAGCCTCAAGGAATTCTAAGACATTCTCAGCCCCGGAAAAACACATTTGAGGTAAAATACCAAATCCTCCTGCATTACCTAACCTAGAATTATAAATGTTCGGGCGCCATTGTGACATAGCCATCTGTCGATAGCTATGACGTGGGGGTTCCCCGTAAGTTAGAGGTGTGGGATTATCGGAAGGATGAGACATTCTATAATTCTTAATACAACTTTTATTAAGAATTTAACTTAAATTACTTATATAACGAACAAACTTATATTAAGTGAGAATAAACCAAAGTATGCCGATTTATTTAAGTCAGATCGCACAACTAGGTCACTTATCAAAATATAACTAATTATCTGCCTAATCTCGCTTCAATATTATACTCTAGCTTTCAGAATATAATCCTCCTACCTTGGTTGAAGGCTCAACAATACTGATACTTGCAGGTAGATTGATGTACTCGTGTGCAATTGTTCCTCCTTGTAATTATTAGCGAGGGTAGGCGTCTCATTGATTCTTGAGTAGGCCGTCTATACACAATTCCAACTGTTCCACACTAAGCTTCTTCTAAGATTGCCATTCTTTCTCACTAAACTTTCTATCCTTTTAAAGGTTATCTTATTTGCATTGTTGCTCCGTTTTTCCTCTTGGAATTGGATTGGAAAAGTTTTGCCATTAATCGTGGCCGCCAAAGAACGTAGGAGTTATGTTAGAAGAAGAACGCGAGAGATGTCACAACCTTTTAAATTGAGTTAAATTTTGGCAATCGGTAAGCATTCTCACAACCATTATAACAAGTTATTCACAATTAATGGTATTGTCTTCCATTACGTTGGTTATTGGTGGAAATTAGTCACTTTAATTGGGAATATAATTAACATACCTCATTAGTTCATGCAATGAATTTACTAAATCTATATTATGTACACGGAACAAACTTACCCACGGCTCTAATTTATGACTGTCGATATGTTTAATTTATGGTCGGTATGACTTCCGACCCAACCCTACTCAAATATTTTAATACAAGGTCAGTTTGCTTTACACGATTTTTCAAAATTTGCATCAAGATGTGTATATCGACCATTCGAGATACAGCCCCAACTGCTCTAACCATCTCAAAACCTGAGTCGTTAAATTACATCCATAAGAAGACGCGCATACAATCTTAAACCTCACTTTTTTTAGTCATGCACATGCCAAATGGCACAACGCATGTGGCATACTTCGGATAACTCATCGCGAGAGAACGACGAAAATACCTCTTCCACAAATCCGGTACCATGACCCACGATGCTGTGTAGTTCTTCTCAACAAAACCTTCCATTTTTGAGAAATGATAAATCTCGGCTCGCGTCATTTGGTTCAAATTACGAAACTTAATACATTTAATACTTGGGTACGCATATCGGTTCACTCTTTCTAACCAACCAATGGGCAGAGTACGTTTGGACGGCCCCATCTCGTTTACAACTAAATCTAAGAGATACTCTGTTTCCTCTCGTAGCGAATTAATTGTTATCTGGGATATATAACCAGTTTTGACTTTAAACGGCTTTCTCGTAATTAAATTAATATCCCTCTGCCTTAAAGAAATCGTCCCAGCATCTGGAGGAAACCCTTCTTTCTTTTTAGTGTTAATCATTCTTAAATAGTGTCTTCGATCAGGCGGTAATCTAAAATACCGTTTTCTTTCCCTTAAAATATCCTGAAAGCCAAAATCCATAAATAGCTTTACCGAATAGAGAATTTCGGAATCTTTCACTATTCCCTCCGAGCTATTCTCCATAACCAAATTTGCCAATTCCGGCTTCCTACGGTACAGTTTTATTAAATTAAGACGATAAATGGTGCTGCGATATCTTTTTCCGGGTAAATCCATCTCGAAATTAAACTCTGAACTAATGCTAGACCTATTATTCGTCTCTAAGCCATTCTTATCAATTTTCTTTCGTCTTGAGAGAGGCAATCGCATTGTTAACTCATCTCCTACACCCTTTCACACATCTGACTTACACTTGTTTTCTTTTTCCCACTTTAACTGCCCTGCCATCCTAGCCATTGTATGATTTCAAAAACTTTCACGATCCTCAGTTAACTGCTGTTCACCACCCGTTAACGTCACCATAGTATCCTTTTCCTCGCATCTACTCTCACAAATCAATTTTTCAGGAATTGCCAATCCCTTATCTCCTATCAATTCTAATGAACCAACTCCTATGTCCTTAGGATTTATTACCCGCTGTGCACACATCGCCACAGCTCTAACACTTTCTCCACCTACAATTGAACCCACTTTCACAATCACTAATTCTATACACATTCATTCCTTTTCCGTCCTAAATATTAGACCTTACATTCTTTTCTGTCCCTATCCCTATTACTGTATACGGGGGGGGACGTTCGTGCGTCTCACTGGAGGTTCACAATTCTCCTTTTCAAAATCACAAGACGTGGCGTCCTCCACGCTTTTATTAACTACCGGGTTAATTAACGGCCTACACTTACTAGCCGGTTCACTAACTTCTGCGGTACGGTTTCCTGACAAATAACAAACATTTGCGAGATTGTTAATCCTATTCCCTGCCTTCATTTTCTTTTAACTTATTTCTGAGTTGAGCTCTCAGTCATTCTAACTCCCATTCTCTCATTTGTTTACGCTCTTCAAATTCCTTATTTTTGCGTTCCTTATTTTCTCGTTCATGTATTTCTTCCAAAATACCTTCCAACAAACATTTAACTGACTCTTCATTATAGTAGTTACTTTGACAAATTCTCTTCTTAAATTCTATCTTGGGTAAGGTAATATCAACTTCCATCCCTAATTCTTTTGCAACCTCTAACGATACGTCTTTTCTTTCTCTTAACGGAAACGCCATGATGCCCTAATACACACAAAACCAAATCTAAGCTTAATCGCCACAAGGATTATACAAAGACTCAAAGCAAACTAACAATACACTAGACCTAGACTAAATTATATTTCACAAATATACACAAATCTAAAACCAGCACCATGAGCTACACAACACTTTACTCCCCACTCAACAAGTATAATTACTCTATACCAAATTTCACAACTCAAAAACCACAACAATACCCTACACAATACTGTGCAAACGCAACAAGTATAACTACTGTATACTAAATTTCACACCCAAACAAAAATACTAATATCGGACATTTATACACTTCGTACAAACTTAAAAATTTTTCTAGTCTCTTGTTGTTTACTAACTTTACCTAGTCTTTATATTCCTTATCTCAAAATTTTACATACAAAAACAATATACTCAATTGATTCCCCCAAAAATAATCTCAAAAATAAGACTCATCTTAAAATTTGTAGACTAAAACACCGGAACACTCAGGAACTCTTTAAACACCCATAGGAACTTCTTGAAAAACGGCACTCATAACACACAGGCAAACAGATCCTCATTGATTCCGCAGGCAGGAACGGGAGACCGGAACTCTTGGCTCTTATAACAGTCCCTTTTCACAGCTAGGGACTCCAGGAAAACATCTCATAGCAGACAATCCAAGAATCAGGCGGGCACATTTTATCACTGGCGGGGACGGAAACCTCTTGTATCAGGCACTCCGAGAATCAGGCGGGCACTTTTCATCACTGGCGGGGACGGAAACCTCTTATATCAGGCACTCCAAGAAATAATTCTCTCAAATAATAATTCTCTGTAATTATTTTTTGTCTGAGTCTCATGAAAAAAATTAGATCACGTTTTAAAAACGTCTGAAAAAAATGAAGTTCCGAATTTTTGAACTTGACCCCTGGTGGTAAAAATGGTACTATTTTTCCCTTTTAAGTTTTTAAATAATATCTTTATAACTAACTGGAACGTCGGAACATAAATAGTCAAAACGAATTTCTCGGATTATTCCCAAAATTTTGGTACCTTTGGCGAGTTTCTGCGTCGTGTGTTTCGTGAAGAGATAGGGCATCATAGATAGATACGTTTGTTTACTTACGGATTTTAATAGTGTAGATTAAAGGCAAAACCTGACTTTTAGGGGGGATCCTAACATTCTCTGTTATACCACTGGTAAATAGATAGAAAACATTACACTGGAGCCAAAGCCATTGAGTCCAGTGACGGGGGGGGGGGCAGTACTCTAGGAGCCCAAGGCTTGACTAACGCTAAATACGTATTAACCCAATTTATAAAATATTAAAGGTGAAACCTGACTTTCACAGGGGGGAAGGAGGTCCTAACATTCTCCGTTACGCTACTAGTAAATTACATTACAGTGGCGCCAAAGCCATTGAAATTCATACACCGCATAAAAAAATATCGCACATAAAAAATCGCACAAAAATAAAATCGCATAAAAAAGACTGCACAAAAACAGGTTCTACTGTATACACATATAAAATTAACTCTATAGTAAAAGACAGCTTAATACCTATGCAATGCAGAAAAAAATAATTAAGGTGACTGCCTACGTTAAAAATGTCATTAACACTGGGAAGTATCATCAATGACATGAGCAACATGTGACAACAAAATCAAATTTGTGCATTGTTTGCAATCATATATTGAATGTGCCTGCTTTCCTTCATCTCCAATAAAGTTAGGGGAGAAATATAAACCATACATGTGTGTGTGGCTGAAGATATTTTCAGTAGAATACGCAAGGAAAATTCAAATATAAACATGGATTTCGCAGCAAAAAAAATGTATGATGAAGTGTTGATAAAGATTGATAATTCTTGCAATTCACAATTCAATTAGCATTAGCAGTTGTTATCAACAAATTTAAGGGCCTATCTTTATAACATAGTGGGATATATCTAGACACAGAGACTGCTTTTCACATGGACGATTATTTGTTGTGTGGGTACTTGAGTATTAGCATCACCGCAGCCAAATTGCCTCCATGAGAATAACACTATTTTCCACCCATATCTGACTGATTGGTTCTTTTTAATATAAAAAATGTTAGAATCTTTGTTGTTTCGATATCAAGGTGCGATTTGCGTGGCACCAATTTTGTAATGGGGATGCTAAAATACAAATACCTTTGTGTGTTCTAGAGCAGCAGCCACAAATTGATGGTACATAAGAAATTTTGGATGATCCACAGAAAAATTGGGACATTTGTACTTTTATGATATACTCACACAAAATCAACACCACCGTTAAAGACAGCTCACACAATAGCAATGCAATTTATCAAAAATAATTAAGGTGACTACATACATTCAAAATGTAACAGACATTGAAAGCTAATTGACTTAAAAATATGAAGATTAAATTTAAAACATATAAAATTGCAAAATATTAAAAAAGGGGAAAAAATAGAAATAGTAACAAAAAATATTTAACTTCAAACGTAAATCAATCAACATAGCTCAATTCTGATGCAACGGGAAACATAATATTTCATTCCACGTGAACAAATCACTCTCCAAAGAGGTCAATTTCACTATGATTTCAAATGAAAATTATAATTGACAGGACAGAACTCTCACCAATTACACTGAGAAATAAAAAAAAACAATTAAAAAACTAAATGAAGAACAATGAAAAAATAATCTATACTCACACAAAATTGACACTATCGTAAAAGACACACAGCTCAATAGCAATGTGATACATCACAAAATAATTAAGGTGACTGCCTACATTCAAAATGTATTAGACAATGGGATGCATCATTAAAGACAGGAGCAAAATGACACTCTCAAATCAAATTTGTGCATCGTTTGCAACCATATATTGACCGCGCCAACTCTCTTACATCTCAAACAGAGTTAGTTAGGAAATATAAATCACACATGGTTAAAGATATTTTGCATTGAATACGCAAGAAAAATTCAAATATGAACATGGATTTCACATCATAAATCTTCATCAAAGTGTTGATAATAATTGAAGATTTTTACAATTCCCTAATGTTATCAACAAAGTTCAGGGCATATCGTTAAAATTTAGTGGCTTAGATCTAGACATGGATTGCTTCTCACATGGACTATTATTTGTTATGTTCTAGAGTAGGCAGACCAGATAATCATTTCTGTATCTGCACAGACAATGAAGCAACACAAAATATTGCCTACCCAGAAGCTTTCTAAAATTAAACTTTTGCCCTCATGGACTACAGAGTAGAGCCATTTCATCAAATTTGGGTATATTTTATTTGTTTAAGACAGCTTTTTGATTCAAATTAATGTAGTAATTTTTTTTTTCAGTATAAGACTGACCCTCATTAATATGTTTTTGATTATTTTATGAACTTATTTATGTACTTTGAAATTATTTTGGTGTTTGCGCATTATCGCAACCTAAATGAAGCACCTAGTTGCCAATTCAGCGTGTACGACACACAAAAATCAGGGGTACCAACTTGGCGAGTTATTAATAGAGTTGGTGATTGCTACAATAATACGTAAGTACCCCTTTTTTATTTGTTTGAATATTTTTGTGTATTATTATTTACTTTTGTAACCCTTGTGGCATACTTTGTGGTGCACCAGTCTTTTTAATCTAATTGAGCCACAGCAATATATGATACTGCTAGTTATATAAAATAAAATTAAATCTTAAAAGATATCAAAAATAAAATAAAGCTCAATATTTTGATTAAATCAATATAAACAGTTTTGTACAAACACAAAATACATATTAGAAAATCTTTATTTCGTATTTCAGAGAAACATCAAACAAAATTTTAAAAAATGTCAAAAACATATAAAAAACGTATTTAAGAACAATCCCGTCGATTAATATTTCGCCAAATTAAGACATCGCGGGATGGATCCTAGGAGGGTACACTTCTTGAAGACAAAAATTTGGTGATAAAGTTTATAATATGGCAACCTTGCCAAATTGCCCAGTTTTAGGCTAAGTAAAATGGTAACCCTAAAACCGGTCGAGCAGAAAATCACCCCATTTCGGACAGTGGCCATTTCAACCCCTACCTTGTTTGCTTCTGCCGTGGGACGACCACCGTTTTCACTTACTATTTTTGCTTGATTCGACACCTGTTTTTCAGAATGGCTGCTGAAAGAAAACTGATTGAAAGTAAGAAAACCACCTTTTTTTCTTTTTTGAAGCTCCACGAATGGACATTTTTTCTTTTGCATGAAAGTGGTAAGAAAAAAATGGGAACTCTTCAGTATTCGAGGTTTTAACCAGTACAAAATACGCCAAGATCACCAAACAGAGCGAGTATCATTCAAATGTGGCTGTCGTCTATTAAATCTGGCTACGTCATAGATTTAGAGCAACACGAAGTAAGAAGAGTCAGAAAAAAATGGTGGAATGCGGTTCTTCCGCAACATAATATAGTCCGAAATATAATTACATTTTTTAAAGAGAATACATAAAAAAAATGAATTTTTAATGTCAGTTTTGGGCTTATTTTGAATGCTAACAAATTTAAAAGAGATTTAGAGTAATAATTTTAGTGTAAATGATGAGATTAAAATAGAAGAAATTTGTACTCATAAAATAGTTCTTTTGCATTTATAATTCTTTTTATACGTAAAATTTCCAATTTTCTTTGGAACAGTTGATATTTTCTTTTAAATTATGAATTCCTGTTTCTTAAATATGAAATTAAAAATTATAGAAATTTGAGAAAATACTATTGAATATGAAAAAGTTTAACTTTTAAAAGTTTTTCTCTGTTATCTTCTTTATTTATTACATTTTTATTTATTATCTTTAATGTATATCTTATACATTTTTTATATATTATTTTTATGTGATATTTTTACAATAAAACTATTTTTGATAAATTTATATAATAATTTTTTTAAGGTAAAACTCAATATATGTGTGATTTATAAAATATGGTTTTAAAATACCAATATATATATATATTTACTGAAAATTTTATTTCAGTAAAAATTTATAAACTTTTATTCATTATTATTTCTTTTTAATTTGCGAAGGTTTTTTTTTAATGTGAAAGATTAATATAATTTTTTACCTTTTTAATTGGTTGTCCTTCAATAATTCACTTGAATTGAATTATGCAAGTATTATCGATTTTTATAAGCAGGTTTTGTGATTATTTTGAAGACATGTTTTATAAAAAAAAAGAATATTTTTTATCACTGGCACTCAATTTTTCCTAAATAGTTTTTTTTCCTTTAATATCAAATTATGTCTATTTTTTACAGGATACACTTGATAATCTAATTTACTATTGCAATCCTAAAATTAACTACTTTCTTGAATAATTTTATTTACATTTTTACTACTTGTTTCAAATTAAAAAATTTTTAGTCAATATTTAATGATTGGAAATGTTATCTCTGTAAATTGTTTTAAAGGGATGACGATAACGAAGTTGGTATATCATTCTTCTAACTGCCACACCACTCCACATTCACTATAGGGAGAAAAGAGTCAAATTCAAATATTATAACCCTTTGCATTCCATTTTTCAAAATTTATTTCTTCAAATACAAATGCAGTTTTAATGTTATTCTTAAAAATGTAGCTATCTTTCCAATTGAAATTTTAGGAATATTTCTAAAAATTTCAATAACTTTCTTTCTATTTTTTTCTTAAGAACTTCTACAAAAAGTACACATTAGTGTGATATATAATTTCTAAAATTTTATTATTAAAATTAATACAATTGTACTCTTTTTTTAATTATTTAAATATATAAAAAATAGTTTATATCATCAATAGTTTATTTTTAATCAATATTTAATGATTCGAAATGTTATCTCTGTAAACTGTTTCAGAGGAAAGACGAGATAACGAAGATACCAGTGGCGCACACAAGAGTGGGGGCCTGGGGGTCCGGCCTTCCCCCGCAAAGCCCTTGATTTTTTTCCGATTGGTTATAAGGTTATATTGGTTATATTGGTTTAAGTATATAATACGGAAAATTTAATTAAATATTTGTTATTAATGATTAATTTTATTAATTAATGCTAATTATTTATTCAATAATTAGTTTTTTACTGTGTTTTGTTCCTGAAAATTGACAAAATCAAAAATAGCATGATACAAGAATGGTGAACTTTCACACACACACACAACCCCGGACACCCCCCCTTGAAAAATCCCTGTGTGCGCTACTGGAAGATACTATATAATTGTTTTAACTGCCATACCACATTCACTATAGGGAGAAAAGAGTCAAATTCAAATGTTATAATCCTTTGCCTTTCGTTTTCAAAATTTATTTACCCAAATACAAACGCAGTTTTAATGTTATTCTTAAAAATGCAGTTATCTCTCTTATCGAAATTTTTGAATATTTCTAAAAAATTTTATATCTTTTTTTTTTCAAAAACTACCACAATTTTATTATTAAAATTAATGCTATTTAATTTTTGAAAGCTCGTCTATTGACCCCGACATCGATTTGCTTGCTTAACAAAAGCAAATTCATCCATTTCATTAATTTGGATTTTTCCCTCTTTATAAAATCCAAACTAAATGAAACAAAACTTTTACAAATTTAAAATAAATATGTACCTATGCATATCTAATTCAATTTTTTAAAAAATTATAAAAAAGGAGTTAACTTATTTTAGTAAAATTATATAGAGTTAATTTTTATTTCAATTTGTTGAAGAAATATTGTATGTGTAGCCCAGCAATTTTTATTTTTGCAATGTTGTCCTTAAACGGTCATAATTTACACCCATGGCTTAAGACTCGAAGAAAAAGAAAGGATGAAGGATAGTTTTCAAGTATTTGAACCACTCCCCTATTCTTGAATTATTATTGTCGCTGCTAAAATTACGATGAAAAGCCGTTGGGGAGGGGTTATACAATTAGCTGCATCTTCATGGAAAGATACGTCCCTATATTGTAAGCGGGTACTACGTCGCATTTCACCTCTGAGATAAAACGACCCTTCTCTATTGTTCAAGCAATCACTGTTCGCCGTTCCAATAGGACCTCTGTTTCTGATAAGGATCTTTAGTTGACCATTTGACCATTCCATCCGGTCACTGTATGCATTCCTTCCGACCTGTCTGATCTTTCCGACAAGCAACGATCTTTACTGCTGGCACGTAATAAAATAAAAAAACATCTCATATTCGTTTCTCTTTCTCCCCCGCCCCAAGAGAGTGTGGAATGATTCGCTTTTGCGCGTTCTAGGTATTTTTGCGTAAATTTTCAAATAACTTAAATAAAGAATTGGCTGATCTTAAAGCTAGTACTTTATTTAGTGTCCATGCAAGATTTAACAATATTTCAGTAATTTACACAATTTCAACTGCAATTAAAGACAAAATTACAATTTAATTAGTTTGAATATCGATGTAAACATTAAAATAAAATTTGCATACTTACTTTGGAAAGATATTTAAATTCATGTGTTCCTTAATCCACAATTTTCTAAAAAAATTATTGCATATTTAAAAGTTGCATAACTTTGCATATTGCATTAGTTACTTCACATTTTACTTTCAACAGCAATTAAACAAAAAGTTTATTTATAATTATAAAAAAAATCCCAGAATGTTCTATCAAAATATTATTTATCTTGAAATGTTACTAACTCAAAAATTAATTTGTCAGCCAAAACTATTCACAAGAAAAAAAAAAGATTATGTTAAAAAGAAAAGTGACGTTAAAAAACTTTCAAACTTTGTTATTCAAACATTACAGTTATTATTTTCGTGGGATATGGAGCGTAAAAGGCTATTTTCCAATTATTCAAACATAGTTTAGCATACCTACTGAACAAAAAGAGTTGAGTAAAATTGCTTTTAGCCAATTTTTGCAAGAACAACGTTATTTTCGCGCGTTTATTACTAAAATTATTAATTTTTCTCATACATATTATTCTCTTGCTTTATCATCACATAAAAATATAAATTGTGCTAAATGTTACAATACTTGAAAACTAACTGCACACACACACACACAATTATTAAAAAGCTAATTTGATTAGACTTTAGTTTACATCGCATCCTAAAAGCAATACCGAGGGTCAGTAACACACACAGGAATTTTTCAAGGGAGGGTCCGGGATCGAAAGTTCACCAATCTTGTATCATGTTCCTTTTGATTTTGTCGATTTTCGGGAACAAAACACAGTAAAAAACTAATTATTGAATAAATAATTAGCATTAATTAATAAAATTAATCATTAATAACAAATACTTAATTAAATTTTACGTACTATATACTTAGAATTATAATCAATCGGAAAAAAGGGCTTTGGGAAGGGGGGCTCCGGACCCCCAGGGTCCCTCCCCCTCGTGTGTGCCTCTGTTCATATCAAATATTAAAGTATGCTGCATTTTTTTAATAATGGAATTGATACCCACACAAATTTTTTACGTAGTGTAATATGCAAGTTAGAAAAATTAAATAACTGGTGTTATCCTTGTATTAATGAACTGCAGTTCAAAATTGGGAGAACCAAGATCTATCCAAATTAAAATTCATATTTGTATGTGATTTGGAACCAGTTGCTTAGTTCTTTTACAGTAATATCGCCTTAAATAAATAAGCTGTGCACGCAGAAATCTATAATTCAAAAAATAAAATTTTGAAAATCTCTTCTATAATGTAAACATAATAATAATCGAAAGACGAAGCCACTTTTAAGGATAAGACGCAAATAATTGGAGGGTAAGAAAAGAGAAAAAAAATTTAAATTACAGCAAATGTACCACCGCCTAGAGTGAATCGTGAGAAAAAGATTTCTGCCCTCAAGAGAGTAAAGATTGAAATGAGATCTATGGGAAAATAAATAAATAATAATAATAATAAAACTTCGGTTTTTGCTGGTATAAAACAAAAGTTTAAAAAGAATCCTTGTATTACTGAAATGATTTTAATAAAATTATCTTTAGATTCTTTTTACCTCTGTTTACACTTTACAATATTTAATTTTTATAACATAATAAATTATACATATGGGCACAGTAGGCCTTTGACCCTCATGGGCTGTTGCGCCACTGAGTTTAGTTTTAATATTCATAGAATTAGAAAATGGCCAGTAGTCATCACGTTCTCAGTGAAATATAAAGCATCCTTTAATTTAAAGGTGTCATTTTTATATAAAATATGAAAAAAGAAAATTCGTATACCTAAAAATTTCCTTCTACGACAGTATTTATACCAAAAAAATGCAAGACTGAATTATGTATCATTAATACTAATTTAAAAGCAAATTAAAAATAAGGTCTATCTCTCTCTCTACATATATTGTGCATACATTTTGGAGGAAGAATCTGCATTTTGCCTACATTATTTTCTGAAGTATGAAATACTAAAATGAATTTAATCAGGCTTAATTTAAGTACTGGTTTAATTCCGTAAATACATTACATCGAAAAACAACCTATTTATTATTTGATTTATAATTGCTGTACTGAAAACTACAAATTTCTAATATCATTTGTTAAGTGGAATAATTATATGAAATCAAATTATTGCTAAATTTAAAGAAATTCATATGAATTAAAAATGTTTTAATGCAATTAGCTATATTCAAATCAGTCAATTTATTTTTTGAAAATATTTCAATTTTTTGAAAAATATGTAAGGGATCAAAAATAAATAGCTTTTATGTGTTTTTTATAATTGGCTATATTGCGAAAATTATATGTGCTGATCATTACTTGAATTTTATTTTAGAGAGTTTTTGAGTGTTCAAGAATTGACTTTCTTTGACCCTTTCAAATTATTTTATTTTATCATAAGGATAAGAGTATTGAGAATTTAAATGAGTACATTTGAATTATTTTTTTTCTTATTTTTTGGAGATAGGAAAGTTTAAAATGTTGTGGCTTTTTCTAAGTAACACATAGTTATACAAAAAAAGGATTACAAACTTCGTAAATTTTTTTAAAATTGGTGTGAAAATTATTATAGCACTTCGTTTCAATTGTAATAAATATAAAAAAAAAAGTATTGATTTCA
>BMAV01005801.1:0-26627 GCA_019973955.1 Trichonephila inaurata madagascariensis | reverse complement strand
TTTTTTTTTTTTTCATTTCGTAAATTATCCATGAGGCATAATTATCTGAATAGTGAACACTAAAATGCAAAAATTTCTAATTTTTTTGAGATTATAAGTTATTTATATCTTAATAAGTGAGACGAAGAGAGAATACTAAATAAAATTTGTAGATTCTATATTCCCATGATAGACGTATCGAATAAAAGAAACACGCCTTTGTCAATATGTTGTAAATATAAATCTTTATATAGATTAACTTATATAACAGAAGAGAAATATTTGTACTTATATACATAATTTGGATCATTGTTTTCATGGCATTAAAAACAAATACTTTTGTTTACTATTTGTTGTTGTTAATGCAAAGTTGTAATTTATTCTTGCTAAGAGTTCTTTACTTGAATTTGATAAGCTTTTTATAGACTTCTGAAAATAACGAATAGAAATAACTGTCTTCTCAATAATGGATTATTTTTGATTTCGTGATATTGTTTTTTTACTTTTATGTTTTATAGAGAAAAAAAACTTACAATGAGAAATAATATATTTCATTTATAAATGAATTAATATAATGAATTAATCTGATTATCTCTATTAAAATATTAATTAATTTGATATCAGCTCATTAACTGAAGAAAACGTTAAAGATATTTTAACAGAAGCAAGAGTTTTGCCAGAAAAAACTTCCACTCCAATGTGTCCTATTTGTGGAAATGAAACCTCAGCAAATAGAGATTCCAGCCGAAAGTTAGGTTGGATGTGGATATGCAAGTAAAAATATGAATTTAAATGCTCGGGAAAGGTAAAAAAAGTTAAAAACATGTACAGATGATGGAAACGGTTTCATGAATTTTATAGATTTTCAAAAAGTAAATTTCTAAAATATGACACACACAGTACACACACACACACATATATATATATACACAGATAGCTATAGAACCTAAGTATAACTATTCAACTCTATATATATATATATATATATTTGAAAAAATTGAGTTTCATACCAGGGTTTTAACATTTAAATTAATGATACGAATTTTTTTTATAATACATATACGGTTATTTATGTGTGAGTAGGGCATTGTTCCTATTCAATAATTAAAAGGTACTTCAGTATCAATGTATCAGTTCAAAACCCCATGAGCTGAAGTAATATAAAAAGTACTATTAAAATATTTGAAATTATAGATGTCAAGGAACAATGTAAATGTGCATGAAAATTATGCCAAAAAATGCAAAAAATTTAAATTTAAAAATTAATTTTGAAAAAAAATCATGTGTGATTAAAATTATTCATTCATAATAAGTTTCGTAATCAACAAAACACTTTTTAAGTTTAGCTATTTTTGTTTTATGTTCATATGATATACGTATTAACCAAATATTTTGAAACAAGGGTTTTATTGTATTATTTTAAAGATATCCTTTTTTCAGGTGAACCCAACATCAAACACTTTTTTCGAGAACGTAAGAATTCATATACTAGATGTTTTTGTATTGATAGTATGTTTTGTCATCAAACTGCAAATTAGTTTAGTCTTGGATCAATTGAATATGTTCCGAAAAAGAAGAGGATAGCAAGAAATGAGTTGGGCTACAATTGTAGACTTTTATGCTCGGCTGAGAGAAGTAACAGAAATCATTGGATCTCATCACGATAAGCTTCTTGGAGGACCAGGTGAGATAACAATTTTCTTTGTAATAATTTATATGTTCGCTGCATTTAAAAATATATTTCGGTTAAAGTATGAATTGTGTTTCAGGAAAAACAATTGTTTTAGACGAGACATTCTTGACAAAAAAAAAGTATAATAAAGGTCGAAAAACGAAAACTATGACCCAAGTAGTACTCGGAATATATTGCCGGTAAGATATAAATACGATTTTTGATTTATTTTTAAATTTGAAAAATTAATGTTACAAATAATATTTCTTATATTGCAGGGACGATAAAGAAGGGCTTTTTTTTTGGTTGATGGGGAAAAAAAGAAAGATCTTTGGCCTCGTATTGCTAGGCACTGCAATCCAGAGACTTCAATAATATGTACGGACAGCGCAACTCAATATCATAATGTAAATAAACTATTCAACGATGCATTACATAAGACAACCAACCACAAAAAAAGGGGAGTTTGTTAATAAAACTGATAAATTAAATACAATAGATCCATTGGAAAATGAATACTGGCATTTTAAAAAATCAATAATCAATAGAAAATCCGAAAAGTCTATAAGACAATATATGGCATTGCATTTTTACCGAAGGACGCGATTAAATACACTGAAGTCTCTGGACGCAAAAGTGCAAATTTTTTTAAAGACATATCTTGGGCTTTTCCAGGATATGAAAAAGAAGGCCTATAGTTGAGAAAACTTGAAGTTCCCACTGTAGAATCCGAGGGAATTTCTGACATGATGCCAAAGACTTTTAATAAAAACTTACTAAATGGTGTTACATTTATATATTTTTTAAAAAGACTTGCTGCCATGAAATAATGATACTCTTTTAAACAAAAACATTATTCATTTCTTTCAGCCTTAAGTGATGATGATGATGAAGTTCCTTTTGTCGATGATGAGGACGGAGATCCAAATTGGGAAGAGTTTTAAAGAAAGACTTCTGTTAAGGAGGGGGATAAAACCGGTAAACATTTATTTGCATACTGATGACGTATTAGGAGAAGGTACATTGTTCATAAACTAGCTTTTAAATTTGAGGAAATTATGGCTGAAAAAAGTTTTAAGATGAAGTATTTCAATTGAAATCAATAGCATTTACCAGAGAAAGAATTGTTGCGCCACGCTCAGAAGAGGAATTTACAAATAATCAACGGCCTGTCACTGAACGCGTAACACATCAGTAAACAACCACGTGATTCCTTTTTAATACATGTGATAGCAACACAAATATCTGTTCATTTTACCATAGGTCCGGGTTCTATTCCCGGGCTCGGCAAGGTCGACTCAGCCTTTCATCCCTACTGCAGTGGGTCGATAAATGAGTAACCAGCTTGCTTGGGGACTTAAACACTGGGCTCTCGTTTTAGACTGACCACCTGATTAGAACTTCTGCTCATGCACCTCAGTGCCCAAAGGTCAAGCATACTTGGATGGGCACAGCAGGGCTTGGCCCTCATAGGCTGTTGCACCTCTGAGTTTGAGTTCTACTAGTAAGATGGTGAAATCCATTTTCAGGTGAATTTATGGAATTAAAAACTTTTAATACAATTTCGTATTTTCAAACCAGGTCCTTTATTCAAAGAAATCTACTCCCTTTTATAAAGTTTAAGTCTAATGCTTTAAATCAGTCCTTTTCTTTTTCTACTTTCTTTTACACGTTAGAATATTGCATTTCAAGACAGATTTCTGTAATACTCACTCCCGTCATACAAATCTGCATTCTGGTGAACAATTTTATATGTTGTTTAGCTTTCATATTAATTTTTATATTTTGTGCTATAAGATATTTCTACAACTTCTATCTTTCTTACAGGGTCGCAGCCTAGTTCAAATCCTGACATTCATCATTATGTAGAATTCTGTAAATGCTACTTATGAAACAAAACGGTGTCTCGGAATTGTGAAATGATGTTATGTGGAAGTTGCAAGACGTTCCAGCTGAGATTTGTCTTCATTTCACTTCATATAAATTATAAAGTATTGCAAAAGAAAAAATTCATGTTATTCTCAATTTCAATGTGAAATAATTTGAAAAACCTCCTGTAATGTTTAACTCCTGTATTGTTATTCAATAAACATTTTTAGTTCTATTAATTAGATTGTATCACTATTAGATTTTAAAAAATGGTGAATATAATTTTTCATGAAACATTGAAAATAAGGCAATTCCAACAATTATTTAATCACACAAGTAAACATTTATCTTTTTCATCTCTTATGCGTAACACTTATTAAACATAATTACTAGACTTACTTTATTTGAACAAATTAGTTTTATAATAGCACTTTTTTCTCAAACTAGATTAAAATAATCCAAGCATATTATACTCAAAAATGCTCATTGATTTTGAAACAGTATTTTTTTAATTGTATGTAATAGAGCAGCAAAGTAATTTTCATGTGTTGATTAATTGGCTAAATTTTGCAAAATAAATTTGATTAGTTGTGTTGGTCATTACTCGAACTTTATTTTAGATTAACATTTTCAAAATTTGACTTTCCTTTAGAAGACTCGGTATTTTCGAAATGATCAAAATATCGTCTTTTTATATTTTTATTTAGTCATATTTTTTGCATTATTATCTTTCGATTGATATGTCAGTTTTGTACGCCTAAAAATTAGAAGTTGGAAAAAATTTCAATTGAAAAATGTGAACAAATTAGGCAATTCGACCATGCCCCCACCCTTTTTAGATTAAAAAAAAGCTAAAGAAAGCTTTTTGATTAAAGAAATAAACTATTTGAAAAAGAAAAATAATTACTACAAAAAAGAAAGATGTTACATATAAAGCAGGATATTTCTGAGGCATTACAATAATGAAATTTTCTTTTCTTTGTGAAATGTGTGCATGTAATATTTTTTAATTAAGGCATTTTTTACAAATTTCAGTTCTTATTCATCATATCTTTTCATACAGGTCTAATATTTCAATATTATGTGAAGCCTTTTTATGTGTAGACTAAAATTTCTGTCATGACAGAAAAAAAAATTAACACTTTTCTTGAGTTTTCTTGTGTAATTAATATTCTCGAAAAAGTTATCATTTTAAAAAAATATATACATAAGTAGAAATAATACGAAAATTCAACCATTTTTAATAAAAATATATAGCTAATGTTCTAAAGGGGTATTTTAAGTTTATTTAAGCTTAAAATAATTATTTTTTTAAAATATATACTTTAAAATGGTTTTTCTCAGTTTGTTTTTTCGATACATTAGTGCATTCAAAATGCTACTTTTTCCACAATTATTTGCCAATCACTTCCATTTTTTTCCTCTGTGTTATATATAATACATGTAAAAAATTAGGGATACATTTTGCTGTAAGCTGAATACTTTTTTTTAAAAAAAAAAGTTAAAATGTAGGGGATATTAGCTTTTTAGTTGAAATTTAGCACACATATAAACATTTCATTTTTTTCCCTCCAAAACTAATTAAGTTATTGTTAAATCGATCCCTAAGGTTGTTTAAAACATTCTTAGGAATACTACAAAAAAAATTAGTGAATACAGAAAAAGTAAAATTTCCCACATTATTTTAAAGAAAATTTAAGTTTTTAAAATTGTGTGAATAATAAATACAAAATTTCATCTGGAAACATTTTCTTGAATAGAAGCATTATATGAAATACTAAAATATAATTTTAACATAAATAAGAAAAAAATATTCAAAAGGTGTCATTTTCCTTTAAATATATTATTTTCTTATGAATATATGCATATTAAGAATTCAAGTATAGATGTATTTTATTTTTTTTTATAATAAAATTGAAAATTTTGCTGATATTTCTAACTAAGCAGCAATAATCAAACAAAAAAGAAATTCAAATTTTACTGATTGAGGTAAAAACTACAGTATTGCGACAAAAGAAAAAAAACAGAATTTTGTATGAGAAATAAAAAATCCAGTTAATTTTTATTTTTTACAAATTTAGAGAAATACATGATAATTTTATAAATTTTTCTCATTATCCACAAAATTCTGTACTATACTATTCTGATACTTTAATACTTAGTTGTATTATATGACAGAATCACGCGCGCGTGATTCGATATGCTATAAATCATACTATGTATGATATTCTAAAATATATAATAAGTTTACCAATTAATTCATTTTGTTTTAATAATTTTCTTTGACTAATTTTTGTCTTAAGTTCTAAAATCAAGATAATTCTATTAATCATATTTTTATTTTCTATGGTCTATAAACAAATCTAAAATTAATGCTATCATTTTTTTAAAAATTGGCTATGACCTCTGAAAAACTCTTGTTGATAAAAACATTCATTCTTGTTTTGCAAGGGGAAAAGTGCTTTCCTGAGCATATTTTTTTTTTTTTTAACATTTTCATTTTAAAATTTTGCCGTTTTTTGTTATAATATTCAATCTTTAATAATAATAAAATATTTTTAAAATCATTTTCTGAGTTTTTGAGATTTACATGTTTCTAAATGTTCATGAACTTTTATTAGAAGACAATGGTTTAAGGAGCACATAATTTTTATTTAATCATTGTCTGAATGCAAATTCAAAATTTCACTTTTTACATGGATATTTAAACTATGTCAATTATAATTTTTGCTATAATTGTAGTTGAATAGGGATCGAATATTAAAATATAAATTGTACAAAATGGAAATCACTCATTTCCATTGAAAAGAATTTTTGCATCTTATATCCAGGTTAGGGAAAATAAAAAAATCGATATAATCATTTTATACAGATGTATATATATATATAAATGTAAGGGGAAAAAAAGAATAAAATTATGTAGGATTTGAAAAAGACAGCCAATTCTAGTTTTTTTGTTTTGAATTGTGTTAAAATTAGTGTTATAAAAAGTACTGAATGAAATGTTAATTTAAGATAAATATGTTTATATCCTTAATGAACTTTTGATTGATCAATTTCCTATTCAGACAAAGGGGTGCAGATAAGATATCAACTTACAGTCATCCCTTTCCATGAATCCTAGGAGTCGTGAAGTTGAAAATTCGAGATTTATTATACGTGGATAATTCGAGATTTATTTTCAACACATTTATTATCTGGAGTGAGTAAATATTAACGTCACACTAATTAGCTACTCGAGGGCTTTTGGAGACGGATCTCGTAATTTTGAGCTATGGTCAAGTGACGAGAACGACACCTGAGCTGGCACCCCCTTTCCTATAACTTCCACACCACACCAACAGGAGAAAGTTTGAGTATCGATAGGTTCTTCGTGCATCTCCCCCCTACATAGCGGGTCTTCTGCGGTACTGGGCTCGAACTCATGACATGCTGGCCACGAGTTAATTACCTTGCCCACTAGGTTACCGCGGTCATTTTTATTATCTGGAGCAGAAATGAATTGTCTTATACTATTCACAAACTCATACAATATCAACAGTTTTTTGTAAATCGCTATTTTTTCGAAAGTCTGTAAATAAAAAAAAAAGAGAAATTGTGTAAAATACTGCACTGTAAGAATATATTCCCTTCCAAATTGTAACAATTTCCTTGTAACTATTATTTAAAAAATAAATAAATAAAAATAATATGAAATAATCTCTATTTTGTAAAAAATAAATCATCTCTGAATAAATATAAAGGGAAAAAATTCAGAAGATCATTTGATTATTTCGAAAAATCTCAGTGGTTATCTCCTTTAGAAATTAAGGTAATGATAGAGATAAAAGAAATAATAGAGATTTAGGGTAGTAAGATATGAGATTTCTCGAGTAGATTCTGTCTCAATGTTGACTAGATATTTTGTATTGATTATACTAAAATGTGTATTTTTTCATAATTATAAATAATTATTTTCTTTGTACTGGCAAAAAATTAAAACTATGTTTAATTTGATACCTGTGCATCGTATTTGTAAAAATAATTTAATTTAGCTTCGAATTTAAATAATAATTCTTTGCTTTGAAAAAAGGAAAAAAACCTTGAAATTTAACTTTTTTGACATACACACAAAGTTTTTTTTTATCTGATTTTGCGGTAAAAAAGTTAAAAATGTGAATTTGAGAAATCGTTTAACCTACCCCTTAAATTACACTGGTAATACTTTCAGAAAACATCAGCATTAAAAAAAAAGTCGAATGTCAGGAATACGATGTATTACTACGCGGAGTCATTTTCTGAGAATTGTATCACGCACACACATATGGTTACTACAAACTGGTTTCTTTCAAGGATACGCCTTGGCAATCGACCTTCGGCTTGAAAAGAGGATTTGGCGGTGTAAAATCCCAGCCCACGTTACTGAAGTTTTCCTTTTTCGTCTCTGACGCCATTTGAAAAAACGCGGTTTCTTCCTTGACGCCATTTGGCGAAAAGCTTTTGTCGCCAAATACAGCAGTGTGCTGTCCTAGGATTTTACCTAAAAAAGGATGGCTGGAGAGAAAGATAAAATAGGTGCTACGAATATTTATGATATTAATTTCCTACTATCTAAAGCAGATAACGAAAACGGAAATACAATACTAACGTTAATTGCAGTTAGAACTGAACTACCCTTATCACCACAAAGAAATTCTGGAAGAAGTTCTACTTTCTGAACGACATCATCCGCAGAAAATCTAAACTATCACTCAAAAATAGACTTTTTGTTTACAAACAATATCTCCGCCCCCTCCTACTCTACGCCTGTCCGATCTGAGGATCGGCAGGAAACATCCACATCGACAATCTTCAACGCCTCCAAAATAGAGCACTCAGAACAATAGCAAGAGCTCCTCGGTTCCTACCAAGATCAATTCTTCATGAGGAACTAAGAGTTGAACCAATACACACCCTCATTGCGGAATTAGCTTCCAGATTCCACTCATCCATCCCCTATCATCACAACGTGACTATCAACACGCAGAACCACTTTAGAAATCTTCCCCCATCCATCCACCGTATACCTCACAGAGCAACAACTCTCCAAGCGAGCTTCTGAGTTTGCTTTGCAAACGAATGAAACCAAACTGCAATGCCACGTCATCCAAAGTCAATTGAAGAACTCTTTTTTTCCGTCCCTGCCTGTTTCGCCGCAAGCGGAACTGCTCCCCCCATCCTCCATTCAGCTGATGACTATTCAACCAGTTCCCTGAACTGGTTCTCTTTTTCTCTGACAACCTAACAGTAGAAGAAGCCTGGCACTTATAGGCTGATTCTTAGGTGCATGATATATGCCAGGAGTACGAAGTTTTGATTTGTAAAAATAATTATAATCTTCGCTTAATAAAGAAATAAATTCTGCGTGAAATTGCTGATAAAGTTGTAATTTGTAAACAAAATCACACACACATAAACATCCCGTGATAATACTATCCGAATGTTGCCAAAACTACAAAACAAAATTTTGGTTGTTAAAAATATAATCAGTAAAAAAAATGATTTATTCGGAAAATAATCCTAATTAAGGATCAAAGAACAGAAAAATTCGATAAATATTCCAACCGATAAACATAAGTTTAGTAAAAATATGTAATATTCTTGAAGAAAAAAAACTGCGTGTAAAGTATAAATTTTCGCATTTAGTGAGACATGACATCATAACACTAAAAAAATCACTTAAAAATTAAATTTTAAAAAAATTTAGAAAGATGAAATAAGTGCATAAAAACCCGCCCGGATTCAAATGCAACGTTATGTCAAAATTTCAGAAAAAATAGTCGAGTAGTTTCGGAGATTTGCGGTCTTGAACAAACACACATTACATTTCTTTTTTATATAGATTAATTCGATTTGACATGTATCCTCTTTATATCTTTAACATAAATGTTTTGCTTTCATATGTTGGTTTATGTGTCCACTGAAAACTATGAACTTTAAATAACACAAAAATGTTCAAAGTTATATTTTTTGATATACATAAAAACCCATTAACCATTTTCTTCAAACCAGAAAAAAATGTTGCCTCTAATGATGTAATAGTCTTCCAATAATGAAAACTACTTACAAGAGGATGGCACGACTAAAGAAATTCATTTGGGGTTGAGACTTGGTGCAATAGTAGTACTTCCTTAGGGTGTTCAACCCTCAATGTAATTCCGCCAAATGGCCAGTCAATTCGGAGAAAATAGCATTCGAAATTCATGCTTAGCTTTTATGCAATTAAGTGTCAATTTCTTCCAATGATTTCGTAGCCTGGTTGATATATCATCTGCATACTATGCGCGAGGTCAGGGTTCGTTTCATCGATCAACTTTTCTTTTTCATTTAATTATTTTTAAAATTATAAATTTATTTATGAAAGGTTTATTAAATATTAAATGATATTGCCATTATACATGTGTTTTTATATGTAAGATTTTCAATATATACATACATATTTGAATTCATTCACAAATGGATTATCATTATTTTAAGTACCACTGGTATTCAAAATTTATTAAAGGAAAAAATTATTCCAAATCTGTTATACTCTAATATAAATATATCTATATGTATCTGGATGTGAAGAAACATTTTAGTTCCTATATTTTTAAAAAGCATGAAAGAATTTAAGAATAATACATAAGAATTAAACTATATGAGAGAGATTTTAAGAATAATTGTAAATTTGAACTCGAAGAGAAAAAATAATAACTGCTTTTTTTCTTTGAATACATCAGAATTGTTTTCTTTAAATTTTTTCCTGAGTGTTTTAGTAATTTGAAGAAAGCAAAATTCAGTTTCAGTAACAATTTTCTCTCTGTTTATCATCATTTCATATTCTTTTGCATAGACACTAATATATTACATAACTTATTAAATACAGTTAAAAGTTTATCCTTAAAGCATTTTAGATCATTTCTCAAATTTTTAAAACATTACAATCAAGGCTTAGATCATCATTAAATAATTTTAAATCAAATGACTAATTCCTAATAAAAACAAATATTTTATTTCAAAAGCTATATAACAATGTAGAATGAAAAAGTGTGTTTAATTTACATGATGAGATGTGTTTAACACAATTAATATGGTTTCACGAACTTAGAACTTTGTTTGGCTGCTCGCATTTCTTTTCTCCATTCTAACCATTTTGCTATGTGAGGTTGACGTGGATCCACTTTCTTCTCTAGTTGAGTGTAATATGCTTCACGGATTATACGAAAAGCTGTCAGATTAACAAATGGTTGTTTGGTAAGAGGATCAAAATATCTTGCAGGAAGTCCAGATACTATGCATGTACTTTTAGTCACTGGTTTTGGTTTTTTAAAAGTGAAATCTTGCTTCATTGTATTTTCATCAGGGTAGATGATAAAGTTCCTGGTACATCGACCAACTGTTTTGTTTTCTTCTTTGCTAAAAATTAATACAATAATAATTCTATGAATTTCAGATAAATAATAATTATGAGAAATATCAATTTTGTTATTTACATATTGATCATCAAAAATTATTTACATGGCAGAGATTGAATACCCTGGTTTTTACAAATTACAGCAACCTATTTAATTTTCAACCTAAAACTAGCTATATGGCAATACTTTTAACCTATAATTTGACAAAGTTGATTGAAATAAAAAAAAAGTTGTCAATGGCATGGAATTAATATGCATACATCTTAATTTTTATACCATTCTTTTATACTAAATAAACTTTTTTTGGCATTTGTATTTTTATGATAAAATTATTATGGATCAATTTATTGAGTTCCATTTATAATGAATGTATAAAATACTACAATTATATTAAAAATCATTAATTAGCAACCTTTAAGTAGTGAAGAATTATAGAATATACTTATACACATAATAGGGATAAATTATTCTGATATTTAACCCTCCAAGCGGTCTGCACGTAAAATTCCGCCATTCCAGAGATGCTTTTTCTGCCTTCAAGCAAGATTCCCAAAAGCGGCCGAGCCGCATTCTTAAAAATACAGCTCAACCGCTTTTGAGAATCCCACCTGAAAGCAAAAAAATATGTGAGGTGCATTTTTGAAGCATCTCTAGAATGGCAAGACTTTAAGCGCAAACCGCTTAGAGGGTTAATACAATACCAACGACTTTTATTTTTTGTAAAAAGGAAAATAAAGGTTCATAAAAAAAGCATCAATTTCTTTTAATTATAAATGTTTAACAAATAAGTTTAATTACTTAATACTAAACATCATTTAGATGATGCATGTAGCAACATCAAATTTTTCTTACATAACAACCATTATTCAATTTATTGAATATATTTTAACATGTATGGTTATCTTCTTTAATGAATTTTGACAAATCTTTCAGCAAGGACAACCTAATATGCCTTAATTGATAAAATTTTTGAAACTAAAAAAGTTTCAGATATTAATATAAAGAAGTCAATGATAAATCTATAATCAAATAATTCTTCACAATTTTTGATTTCTTATAAAAGTTATCAATGATTTTTAAATATATATACATATCCACATTTAAAAAAAATAATAAAATTTTATTATCAGCTACCTATAATATGAGACAATAACATTTAATTTTATTTGAAGTAAAATAATTATGATGGATATATTTACCCATTTTCTCCTTCAGCAACCTCAATTATAGGCATAGCAACAGAATGGTATCTTATCATAGGTCCAGTATAGTTTCTTTTAATTAATTTTGTTTTCTTCTTTTCTAATTCCAATCTCTGGAACATCTCTGCAAAGAAATTAAAACAAACCCAGCAATGAATGCAATCCAAATATATATGGTTTCCTGCAAGATTAAAAAATGTTGATTACTTAAAGATTTTAAATTCTTTAATTCTGTTATTTTAGCTTCTTCCAAAAGTTGTTCTTGAGTCATTGAATGATTCTCTCTTAATTTTCGTCTACCTTGTTCTTGATTTTTCATATTTTCTGCTGCTTCAGTTCTTTGCTTAGCTTCTAAGGATTTCTGAGTTGTAGATTCTCGCATTTGTTTCTTCTCTAAATGTAAAACAAATTTAGAGAAATGAAATAAAATATTTACATTATTGGAAAAAATTATAATTGATAAAAATCAAGCACTAGAATTTATAGAGATGGATGAAATATCACATAATAGGAAATGAATAGGAAAACATCCCTGTTTCAGTGAAAGATTCACTTACACATTAGAAGCTTTCAAAATAATATCCATGCTTCATAAAATAAAATTAAATAAATTTCAACTTTAAGGTAATTTTTATTATTTAAAAACAATACAAAACATGTCTGATACATGAAATACTTATAAAAAGATTGAACGAAAAGAAAAATTAATAACATTACATAACATTATAGTCAAAAAGAAATAAATTTTTCATTAAAAATAATAAACTACTTTTAATAAACTAAGTTTAAAAATTATCATTCTCAACAATCTTTCTTATTGTTAAGGATGCAATTTCAAACTTAAAAAATGTATATGTTTAATTGCATCGAATAAATGTATGCAAAATATATTGAAAAAAAGTATCATGTATATTAACGCAAATATAAGAAAAAATTATTTTCATTTCAGATATTAAGTATAATAATTGATATTTGTTTTAATCCGTATCATTAATGGATACCATTTTCATAAAAAAAGAAAACAATTCCAAAGATATTACATCTGCAGCTAAATAATTTTAATAACTGTTATTAATATCACATAGGAAAATTAAACTTTGCCAGCAAATAATACAAACACCAAATAGATTGTCTTAAGAAACTAGTAGATGAAATGCAAGAATTCTTTTTTGTACAGAAAAGGAAATTTTTTTTATTAGCAAAAAAATTTTTTTTAAGTATGGAAAATCAAGTTCAGTCAAGATAATACACGTAAATATAACTCAGCACAGTAACTCCATACAAAATTCTTCCTAAATCATAAAATTCCTTAAATTAATTAAAAAAAAAACAACTATATGCTTTTTTAAAAGAAAACTTTACTGAATGAATGGAAAATTTTAAAAATATGTAATATTTTATTACTTAAAAAAAATTCAGCATTAACTATTCTAAAAACACTAAAGACAGTTTTAAAAATATATGCAAAATATCTATAATCAGATTTAAAAATCTATAATAATTTCTTTACAAAAAAATATTAACATATGGTTGACCAGACACAAGTTATTTTATGGCCCAAACGTTGTTGACTGATAACGAATTAACTTTTTTCATGCCCAAATGTATTTAATCCCTTATGAGTTAATAAAAATTTGCATGTGTATTATCAATTTCAATTTAAGAAACACAGAGCACAACATATATTTGCAAAACCTGTTGTGTACTATTACATTTAGGTGATTGCTACATAATTTATCACATTAAAAATCATTTAAAATGATATAAAAGATATGTTTGAAGTTTTATCGTAACTTATGATGGATATAAATGAAATTTATTTAGAATATTTTATTTTCACATTCAATCATGAAATAATATGTCAGAAGATAGGCTCTGAGTAAAACTAGTAGTCAACAATATGTTTTAAGAGTATATTATGAATACTTAAGTCATATCTGTAATCTTGCAATAATACAATTTACATATACAAGAATTTTTGTAAAAAAAAGGGCCCATAAAAATTTCCCTTAAAAAAGAAAAAATATTCTATAAAATAATCAATTGATTTTCCAAAGTTCATTTCATTAATTGATAAAAACCAAACTGACCTTCCCACAACTAAGTAAAATAAATAATTCCATATACAAATTGGAATAAAATGTTAAGCTTAAAAATTATTGACTTCTTTTAGTAAAATAATTTTTGTAAGGTCAAAATATCTATATATTACATAAATAACAAAAAATTATTACTGCAAAATAACAATTTAATGATTGGTTGACTTTAAAAAAAATGGAAATAAAATCAAGTTTAACAATAAAAGAAATTAACATTGTTACTTTGATGGATTTCTTAGAACTGCCATTTAAAGAAATTTATGCAATTTTCTTTAATTTTTAAAGCTCAAACTACCAAAAAGCACAAGGGCCACTGTAGCTTAATAATCATGGTCATGGATTAGTAGAAAACATTTCATGAGTTTGAGCCTAAAACCACTGAAGACCTGCCGTCTAGAAAGGTTGATACACGTTAAATTCTGTCAAAGCTAAAATTTCTACCATCGACATGGTGAGGAAGTTCAGAAAGGGGGGTTGCCGGCTCAAGCGCCATCCTTGTCACTTGAACATGGTTCAGAATTATGAGGTTCATCGGTAACACACACATATACTCTTGTTAATATAAACACTCACTCGGTCACCAAGAAACATACGCAGCCAGTTTAATCGTAATGGATCCTCTCAACTCCAGTATTGTTGTGTGTGACATTAAGAGATTAATAGATCATACTCATTTGTATCTTTTGCAAAAAATTAACCTAAAAACATGTTTCCATTAAAATAATTTTAATGATCTTTTAATACTTGAAGATTAATTTTAATTACTGTATTTTACATTCTATGAGCTATGTTAGAAACTAAAACTATCCAAATGATTCAAAGTAAAATTGTTACTAATTCACCCTCACTCCTACCTAAAAACTTTATTTTTTAAAATAAAAAATATAATTTGGAACTTGATGTATCTAAATAAAATTCTTATAGTTGGGGCCTATCTTATATTGAAAATTGTATGCCAAATTTTGTATCATTATCTTTCAAAATATAATTTCCAACCAAAAACACAAAGAATGAGGGACAGATCACTTGAAATATGGTGTAGGATATATTCCAATAATTTTTTTTAAAAAAGAAATAAAATCGCATACAAAAACTATATATATTGATAAATATGTAGCAAATGAAAATTACATGGGGAACAGGAATAAACAATTATAACAAATCATATATATTACAAAATATTGCTTCATAATCTGTCTTGTTCATACTTTAACACATATATTTAAAATATAGTAGTAATAAATATCTCACCAATAGTGGTAGCAATGGGTGTTGAAGTGGTTGTTTTAGGAGCATGTTTCTTAGGTTCTTTCTTTACCTTATTAGCAGTTGGTTCCTATGTTAATTTAAGGAGAAAAGTGTTCCAAGTTAGATAATATATATATATATATATATATATAAGTTTTTAGCTTTAAAAATTTCAATGTTCACAATGTAATTTTTTTTGAGGAAACGTTCGTTGATTCAGTAGTATATTTTTGAAAATAAATTAATAATTTGATGTGTAATCACCTTATAAGCTTTTGTAACAACTTTACGCTTTCGTTTTGTGGTTTCTTCCTCTTCTTGATCTGATACTGGTTCATCATTTTCATCACCTGAAATATCTGAATCTGAATCAGTATCAGTATCAGTTTCGAATTCATCTTCTTCACTATACTCAGGATCATCAGCTTCCTACAATCACAAATACATCATGTAACTCCAAAAATAATTATATACATTATGGTTAAATAGTATAAAGTAATTTAACAAAACATTAAAATTGTATTTTAGACTTTAAATGAAATTATTTTAAATCTTCATCAGGTTTTCTGTTTTTGTATGTAGTGTCTCTCATTTTGTTGAGTAAATGGATTAAAAGTATGGGAAATACACAGAAAAATTATACTTAAGCAATATACAAATTTACTAATTAAATCAATTTAAACAGTAAATTCAATAATTAATTATATTTAAATACATTAAAATTATTTAAACATTATTTCTTTCTCTCAAACATACAAATTACTCTTACTAACAAAAATGTGCAATTAAAATTGATGAATAAAGAGAACCATGAAATCATGATGGATTTCAATACTTCATACTGACAAATGGTAACATATTTATTTCGTACATTATGTGCTACAAAATGGAAAAAGTAACATTTAATGATGCTTTAAGAATATAGAAGTAAAACATAAATGAATTTGATTTTATTTTAATTGAGAAGCCATCCAAACAATTTTCCAGAGAGAGGAGTTGAGAATGACGAGTTAACAGCATTTTTTAAACTTGGGAAATTTCATAAATTTTTTAAATGATAAAATGCTTCAAGTACATTTATAACATTCTAATTTCATTCTATGAAATAGAAATCCTTTACTCGAAGGAAAAATCAATAAAAAGCCATTGAAATCTTACATCAGCAAATCCCCCATAAACACTTTGATAGAAATCATCTGTATCTTCATTTTCCAAAAGACTTGCCATCTTATTCCCGGCATTTGCCCTCCTTTCTCGTGTAATGCACAACATGATTAACTTAAAAAATGAAGTTACTTAAATTAAAACAAAACGAGCATATAATTTCTATTTTTATGAAACAATTTTAGACATTTTAATGTAATAGATGATAATGTACTAACACTATGAGTAAAATCCTGTGTTAAAATAAGAATCTTATTTCTGGAAATATACATGAATCTGTTTTTTTTATAAAGATAGATTAATAAATATATTTCTAAAATGAGCAAATGTGAAAAATTGATGAGTTTTTCTGTTCTAAAAAGGCTATTTGTATTAGAATTATAAAACAAACTATTTTGAATTAATGGTACTTAAAATATATACATTGTACTTTTAATAAAGTACAAAAATTAATAAAAACAATTTTTCATAAAATTATTCAGCAAACTTAATTTTTTAGTATATATTAGTGACATTTTTAAACCAAAATTAATTTTAGATATTATTTTGAAAAACAATATGAAAATTAAAGTTCTTTACACCAAAATATATTTTTTATGTAAATAATTAATGAGAGAATGAATGGAATATACTTAATTATTAGAACACGAGTGGGTTATAAATCTGGATTATATTGTTAAAGATGCTTTTCGTAGTTTTTTAATCAGTGCAGCGGCAACGCAAAACAGAGGACAACAATCAAGTGAAGGACCAAAGAGGGCTGCGTCCATTCGCAGCGCTAAAGAACATAGGGAGAATGCTTGAACGTCTCTGGGAAACTGGGCTTATAAAAAGCCCTCCGTCCCATACCTGAAGTATCAGAGTCCTTAGAAAGTTGATATATAGGAAATTAAAAGTCCATTAATGTTGAAAACAAACTAGTCCATGGATGACGCGAGCATCTGTTCGTTGAAGGCAGTCCAGGAGTCACCTTCTGATTGGTCAGGGGGCAGTGATGTCATGGGTTGAGCGTAGAGTATCTCTTTCCCTGATGTACGTGGTCTGACAGGCTGTTTGATGAGGGTCCTGAAGTCTTTTCGTCGGCGCATATCGATCGAGGGTCTTCTCAGTGGTATAGTGAGCCTCGTCGGGAATGATTTATGGGTAGAAAGTGGATGATGCTGAACTGTCAGGCCGGTGATTAATGGCGCCTGGCAGTAGGATTGTTGGAGAAACTGGATGGAGTACCTAGAGCTGTCGGTCTCTAACCTCCTATCAGGTAATTTTGATATGCCTTTAAAGAGTTTTACCATTTGCCCATTGTAATAAAAATATTAGAATATTAAAAAATAAATATCATAGGATAATATTATTGAAAATATTTGGATGTGAGAAAATAAATTAATAGTTAAAAAGAGCATTAAAAACTTAGAAAAATCAGTGAAAAGGAACTAAAAAAGTGGGCGGTGTTAGTCTAGCCAATCCGAATGCAGCAAAAACTGTAGATCTTTAGCGCGGAAAAAGTTGTCAGAAAAGGTGAGTCGAAGTCAGAAAAGTAAAAGGGGCAGTAGGACCGTTGAGAACGGCTGTGTTGAAAGGAAGCATCGGCATTGGTACAAAGCACTAAGTGAGAATCCTCTCTATTGGTTAAGCAAGGGTTGGGTAGATTTAAGGGAAGTGATGTTAGAGCGGGGTAGAGAATGCTGAGACATAGCCATCCTATGATGACCATGTCGTGCCGGTTCCGCGTAAGCTAGAGGTGTGGGATTATCAAAATGATGAGACATAATTCTTAATACAACTTTTATTAAGAATAACTTATATTACTTAAATTCTAATTTGACAAATTTAATTAAAGTGAGAGTCAAGCCCAAATTAAATCACGTATTTAAGTCAGATCACGCAACTAGATCCTCTATCTCAATTTTCATTAATAATCCTATTCATCTAATTACTTATATCCAATATTACCTTTTTCAGTTCTGGTTCCTTGACCTAGAGAATATTATCTATAAACTTTATATATGAAGATTCTTGATCCGCAATGCTGCTAATTCTTGACTGCTAATTCTTGATCCGCAAGATTTCACACTAAGCTTTGTCACGCTATCGATCAGAATGATTCCACACTAATATCTCTGAGCCTGCCGCGTTAAATCTAAGCTTGCCACGATATATCTAGGTTTGCCACGCTATCCTTTTATAGTATATCTCATTTACATATTATGATCGTTTATCTTCTTGGTATTGGGTTGGAAAAGTTTTGCCATTAATCGTGGCCGTCAAAGAACATAGGAGTCATGTTAACAGAAAGACGCGAGAGACGTCACAATGCGTATCCCGATTCTCCAACCAGATTCGGATAATGATCTGCTAACACTCTCGAAATCGCAATAATTAATAATTTTCACTTCTCCTACACCATAAATTCGTTAGCAGAACTTTCTTCCGATCATAACCCAGTTTTATTAAATTTTTCCTTTCTTCCTCCGATTCATTGCGACAACCATAGGGCAGTTACCACCTGTTGGTCTTCATTTAAAAATAATCTTAATTCTACGATTCGCTTATCTGACTTCGCCGGCGTTAATTATGCACCAGCTACTCCCTTGCTGTACGTACGAACCGGTTTCCTAGCCTCTTCAACCTGCCGCAAGTGACTGATCACGTGTTTCTGCCTTTTTCGACCTCGGCTCTTCGCTCCGTCGTAGAACCGTTTTTTCTTCGCCCGCCAAGGGGGTATCCCCCTCCAGGACTGTTTTTCTCCTTTTTTGCCTTCAAGCATGGATACGTCATCGGAATCTAACGCCAGTAGCTATCCGGCTACCCCGAATGCCGCCATTCAACCACCTAACATCGATAACCTTAGGACTCAACTCTCCAATATCCGCACTTCTGCTGACTGCCTGCAATTCTGTTCGACTCTCGATGCCCACACCCAGGACTTGGATTCTTACTATTTTGATAACCTTGGATCAAGGAATCAGTATGGTGTTCTGCTGTACTCTCTTCTCGAACAGGCGAGATCCCAATACTCCGCACTCAAGGACAATGAATGCCATCTCGACGTTCTCAAAAGTTGGGGCCGCTCCGCTGAAGGGGAAACTCCTGCCTTCACTCCAGTTGTGAATAGGAAGCAAAAAAGCTCTTCTCCGAGAAAAGAAGCCACCTCATCGAAGAAACAAAAAACTGATGTTTCTAATCAATTCTCCCTCCTTGAGATGGAAGAAATTCCCGAGAATTTCGACCAGACTGAAAACCCATTGGATGCCGGATTAATCGACCACCCCAGTCGAACCTCCACACCGCGGCCGCGTCATAGACCGCCGCCACCGATCACCATCGATAACGTGGAGCACACTGCCCAGCTGTTAAAAAGGCTTCAAAACCTTACCAACCAGAAGCTACAAGGTCGAGTTATCGGACGAGGCCTAAGAGTTTACCCCGAAACGCCTGCAGCCTACCACCAAATCCGAAACCTGAGCGACAATGAGAAATTAGAAGCTTTCACTCACGAGCTCAGTGAGAACAAGGAAATTAAAGTGGTCATCCGTGGAATGCCTACTGACATGCCAGTCGACGAAATAATGGAAGATCTCGCATCCCTTTTTATCAAGCCGAGCGAGTGCCGAATTATGACAAACAAGAAAACGGGGCTCCCTATGCCTTTGTTTCTTCTCTCCCTCCCAATGACGGATGATAACAAAAACATCTATCACATCTCCGAGCTGTGCAATATGAAGATCAAAGTTGAGCAGCTTAACAAGAATACAGGCCCTGTACAATGTTTCCGGTGCCAGGGTTTTTTCCTCAGTTCCAGGTTCTGCACTCGGAACCCAAAATGTGTGAAGTGCGGAAAACCACATCTGACCCGTGACTGCAAGAAAACAGCTGAGGAAGAGCCCACCTGTTGCCACTGCCAAGGGAATCACCCTGCAAATTTCTTGGGATGCCCAAAGAATCCCCTCAACAAACCCCCACCCCCACCCAAGGTTAACGCTTGGGAAGAACGGATTAAGAAAAGGAAAGAGCTGCAAGAGGCAGCCAAGAGAAAAGCTGAACAAGCCTCTGAGAAAGAAACACAGCCCTCAGCCACTCCTGAAGAGCTTAACCCTACACCGGCGCTCCCAAGCACCTTAGCCAAGAAACCATCCCCGCAACCTCATACCCGACAAGGACCAGTCGGCTAACCTCGCCTCTACCTTGGAGGACTTCCAAGACCCACAAGTGCTCGAAATGCTTGGCGTCCTAAAGAAATTTGTCAAGATTTCGAAATCCGACAAGTCCCGAGCCGACAAATTCTGGGAAATCATCGCTCTATTAAAAGTCAAAATTTAATGTTCCCGCACAATAGAAGAGTTCGACCCCTCACAATAGTCTCCTGGAATGCCGACTCTATTGTTAACAAGTTTAACGAATTTGAGGACTTTGTCAGCGAACATGACCCGGATATAATAGCCCTGCAAGAAACAATGCTCCAACCCTGCCATAGCCTAAACCTGCCTAATTATAAAACGTATAGGACTGACAGGTTGACTCATCGCGGAGGTGGAACGGCCATCCTAATTAAAATATCCATACCCCATCATATCCTGGACATCAAGACCCATTGTGTTGAAAACACAACCATTAACATCGAAGGTGACAGGAATATTACAATAAGCTCCATCTACAGGCCGCCAAGATCACCGGCCCCAACACTAATTTCGGATCTCTTGAAAATCTTCAGAAACCGACCGGAATGCATCGCTGTGGGTGACTACAATGCAAAGCATAGTACGTGGAACCATCATCCCCGCTCGAACCCAGCAGGAACTATTCTCCACAAATTTGCTAGGAACTGTGGTTTTGTGATCTCAGCTCCAGGGGAACCCACGCTGATCTCTAGGAGAAGAGACGGAAACGACAGCACGATTGACTTTGGAGTCTCATGTGGCTTGAACAATATCCAAGCACGGTCGGTTTATGATCTTTCAAGTGACCACAACCCTGTTATCTTCACTTTAACACCAAATTCAGCCTATACATATGCCCACAACTGTTGTACCTTCACCAACAGGGAGCGGTTCCAAGATATCCTCTCTGTCACAGTCCCGGGTAACCCAAGAATCAGTGACGAGGACGGCATCGAGTGTGCAGTCGAAAACTTCACCAAACTCATTCAAAATTCAATTAATCAGAGCAGCAAAATTAAGTTCATAACACACCAAGCCCTCACAATCCCATATCAAACCCGGCAGAGAATTAAAGAAAAAAATCGACTCCCAAAAACCTGGCAAGAAACGAGAGATACCCACCGATAAAAGCTGAATTGAACAGGATGCAACGAGAAATCAAAAAAGAGTTACAAAATATTAAAAATCATGCGTGGGACTGTGCGACCTAGAGGATGCAAACGAGGATCCGAATGCTTTATTCAAAATTATGAACCGCACAAAACATAAGCAGATAATTTACCCTCCACTGCTGGGCTACAGAGGATTCATTTACGACACTCGGGAAAAGGCAAATTTTTTCGCTGATACCCTCGAAGAATCTTTCAAAGAAAACAAAACGCCATACAGCAGTACCCAAATAGAAAAAGTAAACAGAGCAGTAAGGAGCTACCTCTACAATACCCCCATCTCACTGCCGCCACTCACCTCCCCAGGGGAAGTCTGCGAAATCATCCTCGACTTGAAAAACAAAAAAGCCCCAGGAAAGGACAATATCAAAAATATAGCCCTCAAATCGCTGCCTATGAGCGCCATCACCTACCTCACGAAAGTCTTCAACAGATGTCTCGCCCACAACTACTTCCCGCAAGCATGGAAACATGCAATCATCACAGTCCTCCCCAAACCTGGAAAAGATGATAAATTAGCCATAAATTACCGTCCCATAAGCCTCCTATCTACAATAGCGAAAATTTTCGAAAAAATCGTTCTTAAAAGAATACATCAATTCACCCAAGAAAATGGAATAATACCCAACTTTCAACATGGATTTCAGGAAAAAACTTCCACATCGCACCAACTACTAAGAGTATTTAACGAAATAATCACCGGATTTAACAAAGGGCGAGTAACAGGAGGAGTCTTTCTTGATGTAGAAAAGGCGTTCGACAGAATGTGGCACAGAGGCCTTATTTACAAGATGATTCACCTCAAATTCCCAGACTACATCATCATCCTTATCAACAGTTTTCTCGAAAACAGGACATTTCAAATTAAAATAGAAGCCACAACATCCAGAATAGCCCATATCGAAGCGGGCTCGCCTCAGGGGTCGAATCTCAGTCCTATACTATACAATATCTTCACACAAGAATTCCCCACATCTCCCCTAGTTGAAATCTGTCTTTTTGCTGACGATGCTGCTATCATCACCAGAGCTGCCACCCCAGAAAATGTTCGAAATAGATTACAATCCTATCTCTACAAATTAAAAAAATGGTTACGACTTTGGCGCGGATATCCATCAATAAAAAAAATCAAAGGCTATAATCTTCAGGAAAGGGCACTGCAGAAGAACCCCGCCCCCACCGTTGCAACTATTCCAAAAATCAATCGCCTGGTGCAAGAATGTGGACTATCTCGGGGTAACACTCGACGCCAAACTCACCTTCAAGAGCCATCTAAATAAAATAAATTGCAAATTTAAGAAAAGGCTTGCAACGCTTCACCCCCTGCTTGGAAGAAAATCAAAATTGACCCTTGGCAGGAAAAGAGTAATCTACCTACAATACCTCCAACCCATTCTCACGTATGCATGTCAAATCTGGGGCATTGCAGCAGAAAGACACCTAAAGAAACTCCAAGTAAATCAGAATATAGCACTGAGAAAAATCCTCGGTGTTCCCGTGTACGTCCCTAGAAGATACCTCCATAAAGAATTAAAAATCCTCCCTATCAAATGTAGAATCAAACAACTTTCAACTAACTTCCATAGCCAAGTCGTAGGACATTCTAATCCCACCATTCAAGTGCAAGCGAACGTCACCACGCAACGCAGAGATACCTATAAATATCCTATCGCATCCAAGAAATTAAGAAATGACTTTTAACAGAGCACGCATCCTTCAGATCTACCCCTTCGGGGGAAACCCGTCCTTGAAAGAGAACTCTATAGGTAGCGGAAAACAAGTTCACGGGGCCCCCCCCCGTGGGGGGGACGGCGGCTGCGTTCTTTCTTCGAAAGACTCGGAGCGCGGCTGCAGTTCAGCCTCCTCCTCCCACCCTCCCCACCCTTCATGTTGCCATGAGACGGATAGGCCGTTCTCATGTCGTTTTTTATTCCTCATCCTACTCATACGAAGAAAAAATGCTCACCGAGCATTGGAGCTTCAAATATCGATTCACCCTTGTAATCCCAATGTGCTAGATGAGAAAATCGCTTTTTTCACCTCCACCGTTCGCTCCGCCCACCAGCTTGCCTCTAAATCAATAGAAAACAAGAATCATACATACACTCCTAACCACATCCAACAACTCAATGACGAAAAGAACAGTGCAAAAAAGCTTTTTCACAACTCATTAAAAAAGAAAAATATTGTATTACAGGCTACAAGAAAAAGTTAAAAAAGAACTTAAGAAACACTCACAACAGACATGGCAATCTAACTTTAATCACTAAACACTCGCGATAATAGCCTCTGGCAGTGTCAGAAATTCTTTCGCAAAAAATGTTCTAACATTCCTTCTCTTTCAAGTTCTTCTTGAGTTGCTAATAGTGACGAACAGAAGGCAAATATTCTCGCTCTAACACTGAAAGAAAATTTTTCTGAAAACGAGACCTGGTGATGGCAGCCATCCTATTGATAAGGAAATTACCAATACCTTAGAAGATTTTTTCACCAACCCCCCTCCCCTACCCCTTCCCCTACTAACAATGATGAAATCTACGATTACATCAGATATTTAAAGAACAACAAAGCCCCTTGCTCTGATCTGATTACCAATAAAATGGTTTAAAACTTTCCCACCAAAATGTTCTTCTCTCATTCTCACCCACTTAATTAAAAAAATTCTCTTTCTCAGGCATTTTCTTAATAATAGGAAAACTACGGTTGTTTTTCCTATTAAAAAACCAGATAAAAATGCTCACAACCTCTCTAGTTATCGTCCCATTTCCCTCTTAAGGCCACGGCAATATTTTCAAAAACTACCTTTATCCAACAGATGGCGTTGTTTGCAACTGGGATGACGTCAAAGCGATAATGTTTGTAAAAAATAACCCGTCGTTATATAGCAACGGGGTGTGGTTAAGAAATGATTGAAATATGGTTAGAACGCATGCGCAGTTGCAGTAAAAAAGAACAAACTATTCAAAACCATATTCAAATGGTGAGGAAAAGGAGTGCAGGTGTTGGTTGAATAGGGGAAAATATTGTAATGCTATCTTTAGAATTGTGGAAATGGATGCGCAGTCTTTTTTAAATCCGGGAAATATTTTGGGGAACCCAAAATGAATGAACAAGTACCTTTACATTTTCTTGGGGTCATAAACTTGCCCCTAGGGTTGAGAATAAAAATGGGAAATTTAAAAAAAGTTTTAATTTTTTGGGGAAAAGGGTTTGATAGACCTCCCGTTTTATTTTTTTTACAGATATCTTTTTTTTTTGATTTGCGGTTTAATTCAATTTTTTTTTTGATAGAAAAAGTAATAAATTTCTTTCTCTCATTCTTAGATACAAATTGTATTTGAAAATTTCTATGTAAGAAAACTCATTAGGAAATAATCATTTTTAAATTTGAGTCTTTCACAAAAAAAGTTACTTTTCTAAAAAATAACCTGAGCAATTTTTTCACAAATAGTTCGTATAATTCTGTTTTCAAAAACATCTATTTCTTGTTTTACAAATTAATGTTATTATTTCCGATACGCATGAAAATATGACAAAAAATTTTACTAAATTACAGTCGTCACTAAAAACCTGAAAAAGTTCGTTTTTTGGGAAAATTTTGAAATGATTTATCTTTCACAATATAGTTTAAAAACCATTAAAAACAAATTTTTAAATTCACAAGACTAAACATTATTAAAAAATTAATTTTACAACTTTGGACATAGCCATCTGTCGATAGCTATGTCTTGGGGTTTCCGCCAAGTTAGAGGTGTGGGGTTATCGGAAGGATATGAGACATTCTATAATTTTTTATGACTTTTATTAAAAATTTCTTAAATTACTTAGATAACGAAAACAAAACTTATATCAAGTGAGAATGAACCAAAGTGGCCATTAAACCTCAGACGCAATTAGATCACATCAAATAAATATCTTATACCCTAATCTCGTCTCAGTATTATAATAGCGTTCGAAAATAATCCTCCTACCTTGGTTTAATACTCAACGGGTTTAATTAACTTCGAAATTTAGGTTAGGGTCGAGTGCAAGTTTCACCTTTACTACGGGCGGGGTTCCGTGATTCCTTGGTAGGCCATCAATTACACTTCCACCTTTTTTGAACAAGCTTTTCTATAAATGGCCATACTTTTCACTAAACTTTTTTATCCTTTTTTTAAAAGGGTTTTGTTATTTGCATTTTTGCTTCGTTTTTTTCTTCTTGGGTTTGGGTTGGAAAAAATTTTGCCCCTTAATCGTGGCCGTCAAAAAACGTGGATTTATGTTTGAAGAAGAACGCGAGAGATTAAAACCTTTTTTTAAGTTAATACCTATTTATTTTAATATCTTACCTATCAAAAAAAATTCGGCTAGGAAAACAGGGGAAAATTGTCAAGAAATACCAGTATATTTCCAACTTTAAAAAGTACTTTTTATTATGATTAACGAATTTTAATAACATTTTCCCAATTTTAAGCTTACAAGAATTTTAAATAGATTTTTTAAGACCAGTAATTTTAAGAATGCGTGTCCTTCAATTTAACTATGGGTAAGTCTATTAATTTTGTTTTGAGTTTTTTTGTTTTAAAAAAAAGCCCTCATTCTTCGCATCTTTGGAGTGCAGAAATACCTATAGGCGTATTTTTTTACATAATTTGCAATGTTTTAAATGATTTT